>JARFIZ010000336.1:0-11733 GCA_036325965.1 Sinopyrophorus schimmeli | reverse complement strand
GTAAATCATTCCCTCTCACTCGTACTTATGAGTTTGTCGTATCTTTTCGCTCGCTCCCACTCATTGCTATGGTAAAAATACATTTTTCGAACATATAAAGCCTGCTTTAAATATGTATTCTAATACAAATATAAATCTTAACTTAATTTAAAAAAAAACTAATTTCTGTGTGTATTTTTTATTAGTTCTTAAATAAAAATGTGTAATAAAGGTTTTGGCGATTTTTTCAAGTACGACGAAGTTTGCTGATCATTTATCTTCTCTGAAGACTTGTTGATAAATAAAAACACTAATCAAAATACTATTTTCGAAATACCATCGAGAAGACTTCAAAATTTTTCATTTCATCTGGGACCATCCTGTTAAAGTTATTAAAAATTTTTTCGACATGGTCCTCTTCGAAAAAAAAACGATTCTTCTTCGATTCTCCGCACATAATTTGTAATTTTTCCCCAGTGCTACGAATTGCTAATACTAATAAAGAGAAAAAGCCACAAATACATCTAATTGTTTATAAATTATTATTCCTGGGTCTTAATCCGAGCCAAAACCCTCCATCGGGCACAGGATTGACATTGGCCCGACTCAATTTGATCGGAATTTGCGTCTTCCCGACCGGCTCAAAATCGAAACACCTCAAAAAGTAGAACACGACCAACTTCACTTCTAGCAAGGCGAATCTCGAACCTAAAACGTACAGAAAATTATTACGAAGCCTCCCCGCGGGGTGCAAAAAAATGACGTACCGATGCAATTCCTAGGACCGACCCCAAAAGGCATATAAGTGAACGGTTTAATTTTGTGCTTGTTTTCGGGACCGAAACGTTCGGGATCGAAGAGTTCGGGGTTCGGGAAGTGGTTGGGATCGCGATGGAGGGAAAATATGGGAAATTGACATACGGTGCCTTCTTCGACGATGACCGGAACTTCGTCTTTGTTAACCGGCGGGATTACGAATTTTTTGATCGCTTTCCTGTCGGTCACCGCAAACGGCGGCCATTTACGTAGGGTTTCTAGAAAATACATTATTATTATCAGGTCTTAGATAAGTAAGAAGTGTTGGGTGGGCAAAAAAGTCATTTCGGTTTCCTACCGATTACTAACGTTTTCTTCTTTTCGTCCGACACTTCTAGCAGAACAAAATCCTTTAAACAAACATGTTCATAATATCGAGGTTTGACTGTATTAAAATTTTATTGCGCGATTGCTTGTTGTAATATTGTAAGCCAACGCGATACATTAATCTAAGCACGCGTTCGAGAAACATCTATCTTACATTTTTATAGAAGCTCTGATAATTGATACCGAAACACACATATAAGCGTAGCCGACTCCCGTAATAAGCAGTCGAAGACTAAGTTTCGTTCGTACAGTTCGGTGATGTTGACTCTGCTGGTTCGCAATGAAACTCGAGGTAATCTCTATCGTGCCGTGAAGATAAATTTGTAAATAAATACGAGTGTCAATCAATAAGATTAGTGCATTAAAACTGTACGTAAACTACCTAATTAATTGAACAATAAATTAAGTAAATGTACTAGTATTTGATTTGGTCAGAACGTCGGTCATCTTTGGGTAAAAAAATTCCAAAACGAAATTTTTTCTGACATTAAATTATTTTCTTGCCAACCCAATCATTTTCAAAAAAAAAAAAAAACGGTAAATATTACCAGAAACGACCATGTCCAAGTATGACATCTTCAGCAGAGCTTCGTACGACAGTTTTCCTTTGCATTCTTCGAAAGTTTGGTCTATTTCCGTTCGCAAGCGCTGCTGGACGTCGGGATTAAGGGCCAATTCGTGGGCCGCGTAACACATCGCCGTGGAACTCGTATCGAAGCCCGCGAAGAAGAAGACCACAGCTTGGGCCGTCATCACGTCGTGCGTTATTTCGATTTTGGTCTCGTTCTTCTTCGCTTCCATCAGCAGATGGATCATGTCCGGCCTCACTATGTCGTTTTCTTCGCGAACGGTCACCGTTTCCCTGACGATTCGCCTGAAGAAGTTCGAGGCGACCTCGTCCACGAAACGAATTTTCAAAAACTAAAATGATGGTTAATTTAAATTTTAGATTTTTAATTTTAGGCCCGACTTTCGTTAAAATTTCAATTTAATCTTCCGCGTACTAGGTGGAGTATAACTAACGTGAACAATTTTTTTTTGTTAAAACGGAACGTATGGTAACCGTGCTTAAAACCGAGTGTGCGCATTCGAGCTCAAAGTGGCACATTCCGATCTCGGGAAAATGAAGCGCGCCGCTCCGCGTCGCGCTTCATTTGCCTCCCTCGCTCGGAAATGTGCCACTTTTCGCTCGAATGCGCACATTCTCGTTTTCATTGATTTTGTAAATTAAACTTTCTTTGCAATCAACAAATTTAATTTAAATATCGATTATATGTTCGAAAAACGTATTTTTACCATAGCAATGAGTGGGAGCGAGCGAAAAGATACGACAAACTCATAAGTACGAGTGAGAGGGAACGATAAAAATTATTTACTAATTTTTCGTGACCAAAATTATTGTGAATTACGCTTTAAACCGAGTGTGCACATTCGAGCTCAAAGTGGCACATTCCGATCTCGGGAAAATGAAGCGCGCCGCCCGCGTCGCGCTTCTTTTGCCTCCCTCGCTCGGAAATGTGCCACTTTTCGCTCGAATGCGCACATCTCGTATTCATTGGATTTTGTAAATTAAACTTTCTTTGCAATCAACAAATTTAATTTAAATATCGATTATATGTTCGAAAAACGTATTTTTACCATAGCAATGAGTGGGAGCGAGCGAAAAGATACGACAAACTCATAAGTACGAGCGAGAGGGAACGATAAAAATTATTTACTAATTTTTCATGACCAAAATTATTGTAAATTACGGTTTAAACCGAGTGTGCACATTCGAGCTCAAAGTGGCACATTCCGATCTCGGGAAAATAAAGCGCGCCGCTCCGCGTCGCGCTTTATTTGCATCCCTCGCTCGGAAATGTGCCACTTTTCGCTCGAATGCGCACATCCTCGTGTTATTATATTAGTCTAATTTATCGTGCGCTCCTTCAAATCAAAAATTTTAATTTAATTTAGTAAATGGGTGATTCTCAGATAACTGTGATTTTTTATGTCCAGTATTTTATTTATCATCCAACATCGTTTTTTCTTATTAAGAAGTCATTAATATCATAAATCTGGTCATTTTCTTCAACCTACATTAGATATTGGAACATAAGTGGTCTTAGATTATTCATAACTTACGAAAATATACTGGAAATGTCAGTACCGTGGCATGTCCGATTCTCATTTTTCAAACTAAATGTAAAAATTTCCATTGATACTCGTTTTGTAATTTAAAAGTTACTTCTCATAACTTAAGTCTAATATATACTCCATTAAATTATATTGCAATTATACGAAAATAATGTTTGGTAAAAAAAATAATCGTCTTTGATTTATGTCAGGCAATTTTATTCAATTTTTAAGTTTGAAATATTTGCCGCCTAATCGCCATCTTAATTTAGTTTCATCCACTCCTCCTGGCAGCATTTTCAGGAGGGACTATTTGTGCGACGTTTACAGCTGTGTATTTATTTTAAAGTTTCAAAAATATAATTAAAGAATTTGTTTTATTTTGAAAAAAATAAGTCATAAAAGTACATATCGGTACCGTGGTATTGAAATTTACGGTTATCAATACGACGTTAGAATTCATTATGGTAAATTTTTATGTAAGGACAGTTGGGGTACAATGGAACGAAAAAGTTATTTCGATTTTTATAAAAATCTGTGTTTTATATTTTTATAATTTCTGCTTAAAACAATTAAGAACAGACCTAAAACTCTTGATTGAACACAAAAAAGAGATTAAAAATTAATCTTAAACCTAAAATATTTAGGTGTTTATAAAAAACTTTTTTTGTTCCATTGTGCCCCAGGTCTGGGGTACAATGGAACATGGCCAATAAATCGCGTAAGATCATAAAGTATATTAAAATAAATTATTAACCAATGAAATACTTCCTTAACACTCTTGCTTGCTAAACATGAACTTGGCAACAACAATTTTATATCTATAATTGACACTATTGCCATATCAGGTTTTAGAGGAAAGTAAAAGCCTCTCACATATTAGTCTCACTATGCAGATTCCTATTACTTTTTCTCATATGCTCTCTAATCAATATGACTTTAAAATCTGCAACAAAAAACCAATAAAGTAAATGAGGTTCTATATTGCAGTGTTCTATTGTGTCGCGTTCCAAGGTGCCCCATAACGTTTCAAAAGTTTCAAACGCGAATTTTAAAAACTTGGTAATGATTTCCATTTTATATTCTACTGTATTAAATAGTCAATATGATTAAAATTTATGTAAAAAAATATCACACGCCTTACTAGTATTCTTTTTCAGTAAAAACAATAGTTTTTGGGTAAGAAAATGTAACTTTTTACTAATGAAAACTATTGTTTTCTTCTCAGAACTTTGTTGTTGCAGAGCGGCCTAATTTCACTTCATTCCCGTGTGGATAGTTGGGCACTGTAATTGCTCAAAACAGAAACCCGCGAATTCGTTTGGTATTTGAATATTAATCGTCGTTGTTCCATTGTACCCCAACTGTCCCTACTTTTACGTAAACAATCGAAATTAATTAGGAAATTATTTTATTTATTCGCATTATAAAGTTAGGCCAATTATAAATTCAAATGTCAGTACTGTGGATGTCAGTACCATGGCAAAAATAAGAAAAACAATTTAATTTATACTTTCCTCAATGTTTTAACTTATTTCTGTATTTATTTGTTAAAAATTTTTGACAGAATAGCAGGTGAATGTAAATTTTGCACAAAAACAAAAAAAAACTGGCGCTCAACAAGTAGCAACAAAGAACTTTTTAAATCGTAGTCTAGCAGAATTTTGGTCAAGTATTAATGTGCCCGACCAATTCTATTCAAAAGAGGGATAAAAAACAGAAGTTTTGACGTTTAATTTTTTCTTATACCTTATATAGAAAATTTATCATTGCAATAAATATTTTGAGGGTAGTATGGCAAACAGTTGTGTCAAAAATAGGGGTGCCAGACTTAAAGTTTTATATTCTACTGATCGAAACTTCTTCGAATAGTAAAACATTGTACTTATATCTTATACATCATTTTAAAAAAAAATTAGAAAAAAAAATTATAAAAAAAAACAGTTGGACAAGTTACAAATCGCCGGACAGTTGGTTTATTTTTTGTCGAATATCTAAAAAGTAATAAAGTCCATTTTGTACTTAATCTGGTTCACCACCCTTTTAACGGTCGCCGCTTGGACTATTATATGTCAGTACCGTGGCATTAAAATTTTCAAATTTTATCATAGTTTTCGTTTTGTTGTAGTTGTAGTAGAACTACAGCACAGGCTTAGTTCTGTTTATAATTAGAGACAGAAAACAGCCAAAACACGCGATTTAAAACATTTTTAATTTCAAAAAAATTTTAGTTATAAAAATCACAGTTATCTAGTAATCACCTAAATATCGATTTTATATGCGACAAACATATTTACCATAGCAATGAGTGGAAGGAAGCGAGAAGATACGATAATCCTGTCAATGCAAGTGAGAGGGAACGATAAAAATTATTCAATTGATTTTTCGTGTAATTTATTGGTCTAAATTATTGGGAATCATTAAGAAATTGCCGTGAAATTAATTTGTATTTCAATAAGGCGGCAAATATGAAATTCTTGTTAGGTTTTCTTAATATTCGGTATTGTAATTGACACGTGTCATTGGAATTTAGTATTCAAGAAAACACTCAATGGTTTATAAATATTAGGTGTCTGTTATTTTCCAAAATTGATTTTTTTCTGCTGCCCCCATAAATTTGTGGTTTTTTCCCTAAAAAAAATATCCATTCCAAAAAAAAACTCTTAGTTTTCAAATTAAACCGCGCCGAAAGCATGTTACATTTCCTATTTAAATACCATGGGAATTTCGGACTTTATGCATTTAATTTTTTTTCGCTGAAACAAATAATAATACGGCACTGACTATATATAAATTTTTATAGAGAATTGGGGCTCTAAAAAAAGGGATCTTATGATTTTTGATAATTTCACTCTTCGAAAGTTATTCACGATTAAAGTCGGGTTCATGGTTAATTTTATAATTTTTATAATTCTCTTTACTTTCAAGATCCATTTGTAGTACTTGAATGCTGAAACTGCTGCTTTGGCTTTTTTTGATCCGAATTTGTCATCTGCTATAGAACGTAAAACGATTAAAGCATTAAAAACTAATGAAGATTTCGATTTCGATCGCCTTAAACCAGGGGTCGGCAACCTGTGGCTCCGGAGCCGCATGCGGCTCTTTTAAAAAAGTTTGTGGCTCGCTGAATATTAAATATTTCTGTATAAAACCATCTCAAAATTTAGATGAAATCTTTTTAGCGGCTCTTCCATGTTTTTATTTTTTTATTCAATATAGATTTGGCTCTTTGTCACCGAAATAAATCTTTATTTAATATTATTTACAATGTATTGTTTACGTTATTGCAGCTAGTAATCTTTTTTAATTATTATAGATTAGTGGAATGATTTTATTAAAAGAATCGTAGCCCAACTTGAAAACTGTGATATTCACTATGGACAAAACTTTAATTTTAAATAACTTTCGAAGGAGTGAAATTATCAAAAAATCATAAGAGACCTTTTTTGTAGAGCGTTTAATTATCTATGAAATACGTCTTGGTCATTGCCGTACTGTTATTCGTTTCAAAGAAAAAAAAATTAAATGCAAAAAGTCTGAAATTCCCATGTTATTTAAATGGGAAATGTAACATGCTTTCGGCACAGTTTAATTTAAAAACTAAGAGTTTTTTGGGATGGATATTTTTTTTAGGAAAAACTAAATTTATGGGGCGGCAGCAAAAAAAAATCAACTTGGGAAATAACGGACACCCTAATAAATATGTGTTTCACTAAAACCTATTCATTATTAGTTGTTAAAATATATTTCTTATCATTTAACTGTCATGAAGTACAATTTTGTGGATTTTATGTTATTTTATTTTCGGGGCATGGCAAACCCCACCTAGTATGGCATGTAACATTTAGTCACCTAGCACGCGAAAGGTTCAAAAAGAAATCGAAATTTGAAGTTTGGAAAGCTTTAATCAACAGTTTAAAAAATACCAATTAATTTTTTAGATTAAAATTAATTTTTTTTTAAATAAATAATTGCAACCGAAGGCACAAACGCGAATCGTTTCAGCAATAAAAACCCTTACAAACAAAATCCCTGTGCGATTTTATCTAGAGCGTTTCGCGAAGCAGGGTTTTGCTAGAAATGTTCTAGAAAAAAACATAAGGAATCGTAAAATTACTTAAAAACAATAAATTGATGCGAAAGAGCAACATCTATAGATAATTGTTTTTTAAAATCAATTCCAAGCCGGCCGATTTCATTCAAAATACATACGTTTGTCAATGCGGGGCTGATGGCGGCAACGAAAAACTTCATGCTCTTAATTAGTCCGCTGAAATTGGTCGCGTCTTGTCCTCTAACGAAAAACTCGTTTTGGGATTTTCGAAAGAGTTGCAGCTCACGCCGAAAGCGGTGGTTGCAATGATGTCGTTGGTGATTTTCCCGAAATCTCTTTAAAATCGGCCTCGACGAAACTGTTTCTTTTTAGGAGATGCTCGATGGCTTGACCGACGCAGTGGTCCATAAGTTCGAACATCGTTTTCAATTTGCTGCTCGTAAAAGTTGGGCTGAGAATCGATCTCATGTCCCTCCATTTTTGGCCACCTTAAAACGGGCATTGTGTACTGATTGAAAAAAATAATAATAGAGGCAATCCTGACCTGGCATAGCAAAAAGATTGTTCGACCACAAAGGATCGGCTTCTGCGGAAGCAAAACGCACGTGTTCGGGAAACGTGTCGAACTCTTTAACTGCAATCGTTTTGATCAATTCGGGGTCCCTCAATATGAGGGTTGGGATCAAAAATTGAAACAGTCCCACGTACCTGAAATTTTCAATTTCAATCATAATGTTAACGTCCAATATCTTTTGATATTATTTAAGGTTAACAGGAATTGGACTGTCAATAAAACAACTCTTGTTAAATATGCAACGTTTCGTTTTTTTATTGAAACATTTAACATTTCAAAAACGTGTTAACCATCAAAACTCAAAATTGTACATGTGTCATGTAGGGGAGACCGGGTATAGTTGTCTCACGGGTAAGTTGTCACAAAAGCCATAACAGCAAACCTAATGAATTAATAAATTTGTTTACCCGTGTCAAAGAAGCCCGAGCACAATACCTCCTTGCGTACTTCACTTCAGTTCGCTCTGAAATACCGTAAAAGAAATATATGCGTTCGTTTTTTTTTGTACAGTGAAAGTAATTTTTTGTGAATCTGTGTTGAGTCCCTTAAGTATATTTAAATTTTGCATAGCGATATACTTTTTCGTGTATTTATGATGTTTAAGATATGCTTCATGGTATCATTCATATGGTTTCTTAAATGACCATTGATTTAAATTTATTTTGGGAGTTAATTGTCTAAAACTGTTTTGGGGAAAGTTGTCTCAAGTTAACGGGGGCTAGTTGTCACATGTGCAAAGCAACACCATAAATATGTGCGGCCTTTTTATTGGTTTCTAGGGTTTTACTACATAAACGATTGGCTGTAATTATATTTGCTGTCATTTTGTTACCATAACCTAAGTTCGTTAGATAGAAGTTACTATTCGCTCACAGCAAATATTTTTATTTTTTTAATTATGAATAAGATATTTTCGTTCCTTTCTTAGGTAAAATTTCTTACAAACAACATTTTACCTTTAATAAAAATAGGCATTTGTTTTGTCGTTTTGTATTTTACCTTTTATTTAGTATGGACTACTTACCCCAACCGGGGTTAAAATCACACTCTCTTTTCATAAAAATTATAATATGTTCTCATTAGATAATGTAGAGAAAAGTCTTTATTTTTTTAAACAAGAATAAATACACTAGATATTGATATATAAATGTCAATGATAAATTGAACCATGGGCTCTATAAATGCAAAAGAACAAAAATTGTACTTCTAACCCCGGTCTTCCCCACAATTCTCAGTTGCTCGAAAAAGTTTCAATAAAGAAACGAAACGTTGCATATTTAACAAGAGTTGTTTTATTCACAGTTCAATGCCTGTTAATTTTAAATAATTTTCAATATCATTCGAGCGCTCGTCAAAAATCGAATAAAAGCGAGTCTGCGACACAGTTAATTAAAATTTTGTAAAATTCTACGGCTCGCTTGTTTAGAAAAATAATTATTTTAAGCGGTACGTGCCACATTTTCGATCAAATATTTTATTACTAATCGGAAAAGTCCCGCTTTTCGCTAGATTTCGACCATTTCGTTTTTTGGGCTGATTATATTTAGTCGTGCTGTGCAATTTGACGGGCTAGACTGGTCATAAAGTTTAATCGGGTTAATTAGTTCGTCGGGCAACCAGTTAAGCTAAATTAACTGGTTATATGAATTATCTGGTTAACTAATTTAACCAGTTAACTGGTTTGACCAGTTAATTTAGCTTAGGCGATTGCCTGACGAGCTATGGACGAGTTATGGACGTTCTGGTAGGTCAAATTGTACCGCACTAATATTTCAATTAAATTAAAAATCAAATTAAAATTTTAAAATATCTTTTAAAAAAAATTTAAGTTATACTTTTGATAAAATTTAAAATAACGACGTAATTAATAGAAATAATTGATAAATGAGGATGTGCGATTCGAGCGAAAGTGGCACAT
Source organism: Sinopyrophorus schimmeli (assembly GCA_036325965.1). Lineage (NCBI taxonomy): Eukaryota > Metazoa > Arthropoda > Insecta > Coleoptera > Elateridae > Sinopyrophorus > Sinopyrophorus schimmeli. Next base: position 1,950 of record JARFIZ010000336.1, on the reverse strand, counting down.
TTCGAGCGAGGAAAAGAACGGACGCGGGGCGCGCTTATTCTAATGGAATGTGCCACTTTGAGCTCGAATACACGGTTTTAAGCACCATTTTACAATATTTGGTAACCAAAAATTAATAAATAATTTTATCATTCCTCTCACTCGTACTTATGAGTTTGTCGATCTTTAATCCACTCATTGCTATGGTAAAAATACGTTTTCGAACATATAATCGATATTTAAATTGAATTTGTTGATTGAAAGAAAGTTTAATTTACAAAATTCAATAAAACAGGATGTGCGCATTCGAGAAAGTGGCACATTTCCGAGCGAGGAAGCAAATGAAGCGCGACGCGGAGCGGCGCTCAATTTCCAGATCGGAATGTCGCCACTTGAGCTCGAATGTGCACACGTTTAAGCACCATTTTACAATAATTTGGTAACCAAAATTAATAAATAATTTTTATCATTCCTCTCACTGTACATTATGAGTTTGTCGTATCTTTTCACCACTCCACTCATTGCTATGGAAAAAATACGTTTTCGAACATATAATCGATATTTAAATTGAATTTGTTGATTGGAAAGAAAGTTTAATTTACAAAATTCGATAAATACGAAGATGTGCGCATTCGAGCTCAAAGTGGCACATTTCCGAGCGAGGAAGCAAATGAAGCGCGACGCGGAGCGGCGCGCTTCATTTCGAGATCGGAATGTGCCACTTTGAGCTCGAATGTGCACACCGTTTTAAGCACCATTTTACAATAATTTTGGTAACCAAAATTAATAAATAATTTTATCATTCCTCTCACTCGTACTTATGAGTTTGTCGTATCTTTTCACTCACTCCCACTCATTGCTATGGTAAAAATACGTTTTTCGAACATATAATCGATATTTAAATTGAATTTGTTGATTGGAAAGAAAGTTTAATTTACAAAATTCAATAAACACAAGGATGTGCGCATTCGAGCAAAAAGTGGCACATTTCCGAGCGAGGGAAGCAAATGAAGCGCGACGCGGAGCGGCGCGCTTCAATTTCCCGAGATCGGAATGCGCCACTTTGAGCTCGAATGTGCACACCCGTTTTAAGCACCATTTTACAATAATTTTGGTAACCAAAAATTAATAAATAATTTTTATCATTCCCTCTCACTCGTAATTATGAGTTTGTCGTATCTTTTCACTCACTCCCACTCATTGCTATGGTAAAAATACGTTTTTCGAACATATAATCGATATTTAAATTGAATTTGTTGATTGGAAAGAAAGTTTAATTTACAAAATTCAATAAACACAAGGATGTGCGCATTCGAGCAAAAAGTGGCACATTTCCGAGCGAGGGAGCAAATGAAGCGCGACGCGGAGCGGCGCGCTTCAATTTCCCGAGATCGGAATGTGCCACTTTGAGCTCGAATGTGCACACCCGGTTTTAAGCACCATTTTACAATAATTTTGGTAACCAAAATTAATAAATAATTTTATCATTCCTCTCACTCGTACTTATGAGTTTGTCGTATCTTTTCACTCACTCCCACTCATTGCTATGGTAAAAATACGTTTTTCGAACATATAATCGATATTTAAATTGAATTTGTTGATTGGAAAGAAAGTTTAATTTACAAAATTCGATAAATACGAAGATGTGCGCATTCGAGCTCAAAGTGGCACATTTCCGAGCGAGGGAGGCAAATGAAGCGCGACGCGGAGCGGCGCGCTTCATTTTCCCGAGATCGGAATGTGCCACTTTGAGCTCGAATGTGCACACCCGGTTTTAAGCACCATTTTACAATAATTTTGGTAACCAAAAATTAATAAATAATTTTTATCATTCCCTCTCACTCGTACTTATGAGTTTGTCGCATCTTTTCACTCACTCCCACTCATTGCTATGGTAAAAATACGTTTTTCGAACATATAATCGATATTTAAATTGAATTTGTTGATTGGAAAGAAAGTTTAATTTACAAA
>JARFIZ010000335.1:0-18348 GCA_036325965.1 Sinopyrophorus schimmeli | reverse complement strand
TTTGCCACGTCAGTCAGGACGAAGCTGCTATGTGATTTCATTGATCGCCACTGACGTCACACTACACCCTCACAACATCAACACCGGTCTTTCAAGTTGCCCGCTGTGGTGGAAATAGAGAGACGCGGAAAAGTTCATACAACGTTAATGCAAACCCTTCAAGAATCGTCGCTCTTCCTTCAAATCGCACCATCAAAGCGTTTCTGCGAAACTTTTCGCGACCGACTTTTGTAAAATTGATGCGTTCGGCAATCTTTCCGCCCCGCACAATAGCCGCTTGAAAAATAACCCTTTTTCGCCCTAAACCAAAAAATCAATTTGCATTTTGAAAGAGCATTCGACTATCCACGCCCTAATTCTCCTTTCGCCTATGAAATTGCTTGTGCATTCACCCATCATCCCCGACGCAACATTACGAAGGCTCATTATTAAGCAGACATCCACCGCATTAATTCCATCAGCAACAACCCGGACGGGTTGACGTTAATTTTTAGAACACCCCGCGCGTGGAATTCGAATAACCGATAGAATCTTTGGCGTCGCGGACGTGACATGCAACTCTATCTAATTAAACCTTTCCCAGACTTTCAGACGAACAGCAAAACGTTCGGCTTGTGCAGGCGGAGACGTACAGACCGCAGTGTACTAATCAACATAACCCTAAACTTCTGACAGATAACATGGTTGAAATACCGCACCTTTTGCCACCCCACGAACTTCGGGCTCTGGGGAGAATCTCGCAAATCAAGATTCCATCAAAACTGCGGCCACCAACGACTCTGATAAAGAGGGGGATGAATTGAGCTTTCAAAGTATACAACGGTTTCTGTTAAGATCTTCCTCTCCTGCCCTCGTTATATTTGTTTTGGAGCTTAAATGGATTACTGGAAAAGAGGGAAATTTATTTGCCGGCTAAAAAATAGTTTCGCAATTTCTCTTATTTCGTTTCGATCATCCGTTTTTGTTGATTTATTATATTCCGTTTGCGAAATATATATTAAAATTGATAAAATAAAAAATCTTTTAATGCGATTGATATTATTTTAACTGAGTATTCGCCTTAATGTCAAAAATATTATTGTAAATACTATGGGGGTGGCGCAAAAAAACCGACTATTTTTTTTTTGAGTCTCGAGTAAAAAAATGTTAGTTTTTAATGTTTTAAGAGCTACCCCCAAAGGACAACTCAAAAAAAAATTTTTAAGAGGTCGCTCAAAATTTGTTAAAATTTCAAAATCCGTCAAAAATCGATTTTTTTTTATTTTTACTTTTTTTTCTCGTTACATTATAATTTTATAGTGTCTCCATCAATTGTGAGTCAACAAAATTTTCAACCCAAAATTTTGACATTTTGGTATCGTTGCAATCTTCTGAAGTAGACATTAGACCACAAAGTCGATATATTCATGTTGTGGGAACCAACGCTACACAGCGTTGGCCCAACAATACTCTCTTGCTGGTGATCCTTTCCTTATTAACCCCATGCCGTTCCGAAATCCTATAATTATACCTTAACTCTAAAAACCAATTCCCTTCTAAGTGCTTTAATCCCTTTTTCATTCTTTCTCTCCTGGGAACGCAGTTTGGCGGTCACCACCTACTGTGGGTGATACCGTTAGGCTGCAAACTCAACCATCCAAGCATGCACATCCTTTTATCCTATTTACAATCACTTTTGTATAAATATCCCGTTTTCTATCCCGAAATCATCAGTCATCAGTCATCTTAGCTCGACGAACCGCCGCACATCTTTTGCTCCGCCATTCGACATCAACTACAGATCCTTCGCCTCCGACACCAGGTCTCCGTCGACGATAGCTGCACCAGCCGACTCACCGCGCCCACAGCTACACCACCACGACGCAACATCTCCGACGATCCCCCGTGTAAATAATTTCTACTCCCTTTTGTAAATAAATCCAAAATAAAAAGTGGTAACACGCCACAAATTGGTGACCCCGACGTGATCAAAAGGAAGCCCGACGTGATCAAAAGGAAGCCCGACGTGATCAAAAGGAAGCCCGACGTGATCAAAAGGAAGCCCGACGTGATCGACGACGCAACATGACAACGCCGCAAGAAACATCCGGAACGCCATCGTTGCTTCCAGGTTTTCCCGCTCTCGACAGAATCTCCATGCGGATACCACCCTTCTGGGCCGACGACCCAGAGACGTGGTTTGCACAAATAGAGAACCAATTCATACTCGCCGGAATCGTCCAAGAGGATACCAAGTTCAACTACATCGCCGGACACCTGGACCAACGATATGCTGCAGAAGTGAGGGACATCCTTACAAATCCTCCCGCGACGCAAAAATATCAGAAACTAAAAGGAGAGCTCATAAGGCGACTCAGCGAGTCGCAGGAAAACAAGCTTCGTAGGCTACTCGAACACGAGTGTATGGGCGATCGCAAACCGTCACAATTTCTGAGACACCTGCGAACATTAGCCGGCACAATAGTGCCCGACGACGTATTGCGACCCCTCTGGCTCGGACGACTCCCAGCATCAAGCCAAGCTATCCTCGCGACGCAGAAGAAAACCGAACTCGACGACCTAGCAAATCTAGCGGACGCCATCTCCGAAACTACGACCCACACCAGAATCGCCGAGGTGCAGAAGGACCCTTTGGAAGAGGCAGTAGCGAGGCTAACGACGTTGTTCACCACGCAAATAGCCGGGGTGACAACGGCGTTGAGAGCCGAAATTGCCGCAGCAACCAGTCACCAGGAGCACCGACGACCATTCAACCGGTCACGCTCACGGGGACACTCCGCAGCTCTTCGAGAACCAAATCCAACGACGAAAAAGGCGTGTGCTGGTACCATCGAAGATTCGGCAAAGAAGCCCGTAGATGCACAACCCCGTGCACGCACGCGGGAAACGAGAAAGCGGATCGTTAATGGCGGCAGACGAATCCAGCACCCAAACACGTCGCCTCTTCGTTACGGACAAAGCCACAAAATCAAATTCCTTGTGGACACCGGAGCGGACCTATGCGTCATCCCAGTCAAGCACGTACGGGGCGTCGCGATAAAGTTCCATATGAACTTTACGCGGCGAACGGAACCAGCATCGCGACATACGGTTTCGAAACCCTCCACCTCAACCTGGGCCTGCGACGCGAATTCACGTGGCGATTCGTGGTGGCGGACGTCTCAAAGCCCATAATTGGCGCGGATCTGCTAGCAAACTTCGGTTTGTTGGTTGACATCCGCAACCAACGCCTCGTCGACGGCGTCACAAGCCTGACGGCAACAGGTCAGGTGGCAGAATGCAACGCCGAGTGGTTGCACATTCGAGCGCTGTCGGGGACCTCACCGTACCACATGTTACTTCGACAATACCCGGAGGTAACACAGCCCAGTGGAAACCAAGGGAGCACGAAACACGCTACCAAACACCACATAGTTACCACTCCTGGACCACCGGTGGCGCAAAACCTCGACGACTTGCGCCGGAACGTCTAAAGGACGCCAAAAAGGTGTTCGCAGAGATGATGCAGCAAGGCATCATCCGCCCATCGCAGAGCCCATGGTCTACGCCATTACACATGGTCCCTAAAAAGGACAGCGAGTGGAGGCCATGCGGTGATTACCGCGCACTTAACGCCCGCACGTGTCCAGATCAATACCCGGTTAGGCACATCCAGGATTTTTCCCAAGCCTTGCACGGATGCAAAGTCTTTTCAACAATCGACTTAGTACGAGCGTTTCACCAGATTCCCGTAGCCGAGGAAGATATTCCAAAGACAGCCATAACAACACCTTTTGGACTCTTCGAATTCAACTACATGACGTTCGGACTACGAAACGCAGCTCAGACTTTTCAGCGCTTCATAGACGAAGTGCTCCAAGGTCTGGAGTTTTGTTTTGCCTATATTGATGACATACTCGTAGCTTCAGCCTCTGTTGAAGAACATCTTCAGCACCTGCAGATCATTTTCGAGCGTCTGAAGTCGTACGGCGTTGTTGTCAATCCAGGAAAATGCACATTTGGCCAACAAAATGTAAAATTCTTGGGATACCTAGTATCTACCGAAGGCACGAGACCGCTACCAGAGAAAGTCGAGGCAATTCAAGCATTCCCACGGCCCGACACCGTAAAGAAACTGCGACAGTTCTTGGGTATGGTGAATTTCTTCCGGAGATTCATACCCAAGGCGGCTTCAGTCCAAGCACCCTCAACGACCTTCTGCAGGGGAACGTAAAAGGAAAAACACCAGTAAAATGGACACCTGAAGCAGAACGCGCTTTCGAACAAACTCGAGAATGCCTGGCAAATGCGACCCTACTCGCACACCCGGAGCCAAACGTACCGCTAGCCATCTTTAGCGATGCTTCCGACTTTGCAGTAGGAGCGTCCCTGCAACAATTGGTAGACAACAATTGGCAACCCCTCGATTTCTTTTCGAAAAATTGAACCCAGCAGAGACCAAATACGCAGCATACGACCGCGAACTATTAGCCATCTATCTGGCAATAAAACATTTTAGGCACATGGTTGAAGCCCGTAACTTTTCGGTTTACACGGATCATAAACCAATAACCTACGCTTTCCGAAAGAAGCCACAGTCGTGTTCACCACGTCAAGCTCGACATCTCGACTTCATCAGCCAGTACACAACCGACATACGGTTTGTCTCAGGCGAACACAACGTGGTGGCCGACGCATTATCCCGCATCGAAGCAGTAAACGACCCACTCGACTTCGAAGCCCTAGCTGCAGCACAAAAGAACGACAAAGTTCTGCACGAGTTCCTCAACAATTCTAATTCTGGACTCCAACTCAAGCTGATACCCATTCCAGGGAGCAGCACGTCACTCTTTTGCGATGTGGCGACCAAAACAGCTAGACCGTTTGTAACCACCGAGTTTCGCAAGCGAGCGTTCGATAGCTTGCACCAGCTCTCCCATCCCGGAGCTAAGGCAACCACGAAGCTGGTTACAGAACGATACGTCTGGCCCTCCATGAAAACAGACTGCAGAGAATGGACACGAAGCTGCATACCGTGCCAACGCTCTAAAATCACGCGGCACGTCTCGTCACCACCAGGCACCTTCAAACCACCAACAGCTAGGTTTGAACACGTGCATCTTGACATCATCGTCATGCCGTTATCTGAAGGATACAGATACTGCCTTACGATGGTGGACAGGTACACCCGGTGGCCAGAAGCAACTCCAATTGCCGACCAAGAGGCAGCCACGGTAGCTCGCGCGTTTTACCACACTTGGGTAGCGCGTTTTGGAGCTCCGCGGCGAATAACAACAGACCAAGGACGCCAATTCGAGTCCTACCTATTCAAACAACTAAACCAAATACTTGGAACCAAACACATCAGAACGACAGCATACCATCCAGCAGCCAACGGCTTAGTCGAACGGTTTCATAGACAGCTCAAGGCAGCTGTTATGTGCCACCAAGACGACCGTTGGACGGAAGCACTACCAACAGTTCTCTTAGGAATTCGCTCGGCCTGGAAAGAAGACCTGAAAGGCACCGCAGCCGAGATGCTGTATGGGCAGCCTCTTCGACTTCCCGGGGAATTCCTCGAGCAACAGCCTTCCGACAGCGACCAGAAAGAAGAATCCACATTCATTAAGGACCTCCGTCAACAGCAGAGAGACGTAGGACCCGTAACAGCCCGCGGCACGGAAACAAACGAACATTCGTGTTCAAAGACCTCGCAACAACAGGCCAAGTTTTCATACGTCGCGATGGTTACAAACCACCTCTACACCAGCCCTACGACGGACCATTCGAGGTTATCAGCCGATCGGACAAGACATTTACGGTCCACGTTAACGGACGTGACGTAAATGTCACCATCGATAGATTGAAACCAGCCTACATCACAGCAGACGAACCGGTGGTGGACACAAGGACACCTACGACAACTCTAGCACAAGGACCAACTCCGGAGGACGGAATACAGCGCACGAGATCTGGACGACGCGTCCGGTTTCCAGAGCGTCTTCAAGTTGGCTTCCCGTGACTCCATCACTAGCAGGGGGGTACTGTGGGAACCAACGCTACACAGCGTTGGCCCAACAATACTCTCTTGCTGGTGATCCTTTCCTTATTAACCCCATGCCGTTCCGAAATCCTATAATTATACCTTAACTCCAAAACCAATTCCTTCTAAGTGCTTTAATCCCTTTTCATTCTTTCTCTCCTGGGAACGCAGTTTGGCGGTCACCACCTACTGTGGGTGATACCGTTAGGCTGCAAACTCAACCATCCAAGCATGCACATCCTTTTATCCTATTTACAATCACTTTTGTATAAATATCCCGTTTTCTGTCCCGAAATCATCAGTCATCAGTCATCTTAGCTCGACGAACCGCCGCACATCTTTTGCTCCGCCATTCGACATCAACTACAGATCCTTCGCCTCCGACACCAGGTCTCCGTCGACGATAGCTGCACCAGCCGACTCACCGCGCCCACAGCTACACCACCACGACGCAACATCTCCGACGATCCCCCGTGTAAATAATTTCTACTCCCTTTTGTAAATAAATCCAAAATAAAAAGTGGTAACACGCCACAATGTTTTGTTTTATTCATATTTTCGATTCATTTGAATTCATTATATTTATTTTGATATAAATTGAGACTCGGGTCGCACCCAGGGCCGCCGGAAGACGATAAGCGAGGTATTCAAGACACGACGGTGCCGATACAATACGAGCGCCAAAATTATGTCAAATAAAAAATAAATTATAGAAAATTATTGTTTTTTTTTATTAAGAGTTTCCAATCGCCGTTTTGCATAAGTGTTGACGACGACCCTTCCTCCGACCCCGGTTCGCATTTTGCCCAAAATAAACCAACAAAAGAGGAAGTGCACGCGCAAATTAAGGGTTGTTACGTGTGGCATTTAAAGGTCGTTGCACTTGCTCTACAAAATTAAATTAAGAGTTTTTTACTAATTATTTAAAAAATTTCTCTTTCGGTATTTTACGTTCCAAATGATTATTACACGAATTTAACAGATTATTTATTTCCAAATCCTTAACCAAAGTACTACCTACTCGGGGTAGTAATACAAAGTTTTATGGATTCATAACCATTTATTTCTACGACCCTTAAAATCATGCACTTCCTTTTTTAACAGCTTAATGCATTTATCTACAAGAGCTTCCTTTTCTTAGCGACTGCCCGCATTTTATTTTATTGCATAGGAAGACGCCATATTTGAAGTAAAGTCGAACCTCGATAAGTCGAAGTCGAAGGGACACCAAAATTAATTCGAATTATCAATAATTCGAGTTATTAAAAAAGCTTAACAATTAAATATATATTTGTGAATGTATATATCTTTTATGTGAAATGGTATTTTATATAACGTAATTAGAACTGTGAGTGGTTTAAAGCATACTTTAAAAATCCCGCTTTAAATAAGTCACTGTGATTGGCTCATTTTTGATACACCATTATGGCCGTTACCTAATTGACCAATCAGAAAGATTAATCACTTCGTAACCATAGTTATATTAAAATAGTTTCAATTCTACCTTTTTGAAATAAGCATTTTGTCGAGAAACACTTTCCAACTTGAGTTATCAAAGAATTCGAGTTGTGGAGTTATTAAAGTTAACTGTACATAAAATTTATTAAAGTGGTTAAGCTGAAAATTTTCATATTATTTACAACAATTGTTAAATGATAAAGAAAGGTGCGTGTACATATGCACGCCCGTGGGAAGTTATACTTCTTGGCATAACTAAATTAAATGTAAATAAATACCAGGATGTGCGCATTCGAGCGAAAAGTGCCACATTTCCGAGCGAGGGAAGCAAATGAAGCGCGACGCGGAGCGGCGCGCTTCATTTTCCCGAGATCGGAATGTGCCACTTTGAGCTCGAATGTGCACACTCAATTTTAAGCACCATTCACAAAATTTAGCCTAATAAATTATTAAAAAATTTAATAAATAATTTGATCGTTTTCTCTCACTCGCATCTACTAAATTCTCGTATCTTTTCACCCACTTCCACTCATTACTATGGCAAATACGTTTCTTGAATATAAAATTCATATTTACTTTTAATTTTTTGATTTGAAAGTGGAAAGATTAATTAAGGCAAGTCAATAAATACGAGGATGTGCACGTTCGAGCGAAAAGTGGCACATTTCCGAGCGAGGGAAGCAAATGAAGCGCGACGCGGAGCGGCGCGCTTCATTTTCCGAGATCGGAATGTGCCACTGAGCTCGAATGTCACACTCAATTTTAAGCACCATTCACAAAATTTAGTCTAATAAATTATTAAAAAATTTAATAAATAATTTAATCGTTTTCTCTCACTCGCATCTACTAAATTCTCGTATCTTTTCACCCACTTTCACTCATTACTATGGCAAATACGTTTCTTGAATATAAAATTCATATTTACTTTTAATTTTTTGATTTGAAAGTGGAAAGATTAATTAAGGCAAGTCAATAAATACGAGGATGTGCAGGTTCGAGCGAAAAGTGGCACATTTCCGAGCGAGGGAAGCAAATGAAGCGCGACGCGGGCGGCGCGCTTCATTTCCGAGATCGGAATGTGCCACTGAGCTCGAATGTACACTTCACATTCAGCACGATTCACAATACTTAACTTATTTTATAAAAAAAATTATTATCCTAACTAATATTATAAAAGCGAAAGTAACTCTGGCTGTCTGTCTATCTGTCTGTTACCTTTTCACGCCTAAACATAAATTAGTTTTTAAATCCAATTGAAGTGCCGCCGTCAAAACAGCTTAAAGTATAAAACCTTTTCATAGAATAGACCTTTTAAGCAGCAATAACACCGAACCGCACCCGTCCTTAATCCTCTCTCAGGTAGCGTAATTTTTAGAAAAGTTGTAAAATTTAACTTCGTGTCATCGACCTATTTACTAATGGAAACTTGAATTTAAAGAATTGTAAAACGCTTCGACATATTAAATAATTCGATTTATAGAAATTCGATTTATTGACATAAAAATATTAACGTTGAGATAGGAAAATCTTAGAGAAACAGGTTCGAGTTCGAGCTATCAAAAATTCGTCTTATCGGCGTTCGACTTATGCAAGTTCGACTGTATTTCAAAAAGTTCTACGAAAAAGTCTTCCATAATTTAATTTAAGTTATAAATAGATTAGAATTTAAGTAGCCGATTCGCAATAAATATTAACTAGCAACTTTCAACGACCAACATGAAGGGTAAACATCCTGATGCGATTAAGCATCTGTAAAATTAGATTTCTAAGATTAAGACAACCGGAAAAGCACAAAACGGATTCTAAATGAGAAAAGAGGTACTCCATTTTAAATAATCAATAAACGCACTCTGCAGTCGCGAGTACTTACATTACTGTTTACACGACGAGAATGAATTGCAGAAACAAATATTTGCTTAGTATCGAGAACCTTTTACTTAAATGGGCTGCATCTTCAATTATCCTATGAGTATCGTAGAGAAAAGCTTTTATTCTCCATTTTTTTTTTGTAAATGCAAGTATTCCAGTTTTTCATCACATAAAACACCAATCCACCGAGGAAAAAAGTAGTTTGTTCATTATGATTCTATTTTTCAGTGTAATGTATTGTAATTCGTTCACTTCGAAATTAAATAATTTATCCAATACATTTTTGTAATTGTCATGGGCACTCACAATCAGTTGAATTGAAAATATACAATTAGTAAAACTAAAAGCATTTCTATTGATAAATTAATACGATTTATTGTAATTTATATCTTGTTATTATATTTAATTAATAGAAAAACGGTTATGTACACTGAGTTGCGTTTAAAACTGCACAACCGACTTAATCGATAAAATATATTATTGTTTTGGGCACGTACGTTTAACTTTTGCATATTTCACTCTATTTTGATAATCTTTTCGATGATTTTGATTGTACCTGTACAATTTGTGAACGAATAATGGCACACTCGATTCAAACGGCCTAAAATGCATTTTTGCGTGTCGACTTGATAAACCTTTAAATTTTTTTTTTGGTTTTTTCGTTGTTTTTGATTGTGCTTGTACACTTTGTGAATAAGTCATGATAAGTTATGATGGGAGATTAGATTTCGTCAAGTTTGTCATTTTTCAACCTGTGGCGACCATTTTTTCGCATTTTGCGTTGCTTAGCAAGAATTCGATTGTAACCGGTCGTAACGTTTTTTGGCTATATCTTTATTATTTATGAATCGATTTCGACTATTCTTAAACTGTGTACTATAGAGAATCGACTTTTTTATAAATCCAGAGTCCATGCTAGGCGCCGATAAGTAGCATAATTTGTATTTATCTGAAAAAACAATAATTTTTGAACAAATGATTACAATAAACGGCACTACAAATAAAAATTTGTCATTTAAAATAAATAACATTTTTCTTAAAAATCTATGGATCACATTTTATACCTTGGATATTTAGAAAATTGACATTTAAACATGATAATAGTGTCATTTATTATATAAAAATCTTTTTCACAAATTTTTAAAAGCCGTTTATAATAATAAAGTTCCTGATCAGTTTAAAACAATAAAATATGATTTGCTTGATAAAGATATCTAGTAGTTGAAAAAACTTTTTTATTTTCATAGTAGATTATGCACACTACCATAAAATATATACAAACTCGAACAGTGTTGGCAGATTTTAGAATTCAAGCCCAAACGACAAGCTGGTCATACAGGATTGGCTAAAAGTAGTATATGAAAATCAAAAACTTTTGGGTTGATGAATTACGAATTCTAACGGACTGCCCTATATTCTCTGGCGGAAAACTTTTTACTCCGATTGTCGCGAAACAACTACCATAAGGCATCAGTGTTAGATTAAAACTTCCAAAAATTAAACATCAGAAAATAACGATCCATTTATTGAAGCACAGCCACCCTCTTTGTTTTTTGGCGGTATACTTAGATGAAAATGTAGATTACAGTGTGAAATTCACAGGAAAACGTTCGTATTCTTTTTCTAAAGAGGTGGCGTCATTGCCCCGGTCTCCCCTATATCTGAAAAAAAATCTAAAAAAAAGATTCCTATCAGAAATGGAATTATTACGAAGATGATTAACTTGTACTGAACCCAGACATATTCGCGTGACTTCGTATAAGCCACGTGTGCCACGAATAACTCACGCAATACGACCTATGTCTCTAAAACTGCACAGACCAATTTCTCTGTCAAAAAACCGTGTACGTACAATGTGCACAAAACAACTATGTATACATATTTAAGTTAATAATGGCTTTAATGTCGAAAATTGCTTGTGGTCAACAGAAAAAAAGGCTATATCGTGTGCTTTAACGAACATGAAACACATTGGTAATGTGGTAGGTTTCTAATATCCTTTCCTTTTTCATTTAACAATTCTTGAATGCAGTAAAAAAAGTAAAAATGTTATTTACTTTTTTTTAATATCCATTTTGTTTTCTCGTCTTTTAATGATATATTTTCAATATTAATAACTCTTTTTCAGATAAGACAATACATTTTATATCTCACAATCAGTAAATCCGATTAGAAACATTCTATTTAACACGAACTACAAATAATAACAAAAAGAAAAATATTAAAAATATACATTTATTAATTTTTTTCTTACATAAAATAAAATTTATCAACTATTTTTGGACAGAGCTAATAATTATTATTATGAAGATGCTGTTAACGTTCAATTACATCTGTCAAACTCATAGTCTACCATAAATCAGCGGTTTTCAATATTTCAGTAAAACTATTAACTATTTATATCCAACAAACATACCACACAAGTATAAGCTATAACTTTAAAACTATAAAACTGGATTTTACTACTTATACTATATCTTCAAAGTACGTTATAACATGTAAAGCTGTCGGCCATTAAAATTTCACCAACTCTGTAATTGTAGCTTAACCAACTTTTGATGAAACTGCTAAAATCCTATTATATCTTAAATAAACATCTCTAAGTTGTAAGTTAACCAACCACTCACGTCAAAATACAACTATTACTAGGCCTTTGGAATGTAAATACAATTTCCCCCTAAACTTCGTTAAATTTTGTTTTTAATTTCTTTTCATAAAATTATTTATAGGTATGCTTGTAATAGCAGCCCTTCTTTTAAGAAACACTACGAAGTCAATTTACAAATGATTTTTTTCACAGATATGGTAGTCGTGCCTACTCTTCAGTTACAAGGCGAACTTACTCGTAATGTTTCATACAAAAATAAATTTCAATACAAGATTCTATTATAGATCACATTTCGTAAAGATGCCGTCACGTTATCAATTTTTGTGTTGTATTTTGTAACGTCCCATTTCACTATGTTTATATGATTCACAAACGCTTTGTAAACGCAAAGTCGTTTTCTAGTAAATACAACCGTAGCAAGTTTTAGGGAACAACTACATATAAAAGCCTAATATGTTAATGTTTCTTCCATTTTTTCTTTAAAATTACGAATTATTAAAAATACAAATTAATACATTAAATATTATATTTGATTCACTTATAAACGGGCTTACAAACACTGTATAATTTAACGGAAGAACAATAAAAAGATTATGTTTTAAGCATCTTTACAAAATTTAATCCACATCTTAAATATACTTGAAAAATGCAACGCCAAAATACAAATTTTTTACAATAATACATATCAACGGCGTAAATTAAAAATATTTATATAATTACAATATTTTACAAAACAAATTTATAGTGAAATTAGACAAATGAGTTGTAATTTTACTAACTCTTGGTTACAACAAGATGCAAGTATAGTACTTTTACAAAAAAATCGATGGGGTTTAATTTAAATTACAACAAAATAACTTGGGAAATCATATATTTCATTAGAACGTCTCTTATAAATTTATTTTTCAACATCGCCATTTTATATTTTTTCAACAATTTTTAAATAGTAATTGTAGCGTGACCACTTCCGTAGTAAACGAGAAACTACCCGCCTCCACATCAGGGTTACTTAAACAAGCTACCGCTAGATGACCACTGGATGTAAGTCGCCACTTTCATCCACTACCATTCTCTATATAAAAGGGCTAAAGAAAAATTTTGCTATAAATACATACATCTCTACATTTATCTACTTTTCTTTGTAATTCCTTCTTCATTCTAACTTTTTTCGGTTTGACTTCAGACGATCGATCTGTGCACTATTACATAATACATAAAAAAATTACTAAAAAATTTAATAAACGTATCCTAAATCAGAAGTTTATGCCCTAAAAGTGAAGATTAGACACAATTTTTTTTTTTGATTCGTTTAAACCTTTACGTTGCCATTTATTTAATATGGAATTTTTCATTTTTTGAAAAAAAATTTTTGTCATTTTCTCAGCTACTTTAAAAATTATTGTTGATACTTTTTCTTAAATGACGTCTCCGGACAGACAAATTTTAATGGTGGTAAAAAAAATGATTTACTATAAAAAAAACCAGACTTGTGTTTACATTGCGAAAACTGGATCAATCAAGCAAAGATATTGTAGAAACATTAAAAAAAAAATTACTACTTGATAGCAAGTTTTATACTTTTTTTAAATATTAAATTTCAAACTGGTTATTTATTTCATTTTTCTGGCCTTTTATTGACGAGTTTATCAATTTTAGTGCTCAATGAAAAATGGTAAAACTGGATGTTTTAATAATGACCTCATAGATGGCATTAGGCTACAGTGTGAAAATCAATTTAAAATTTTAATTAGACTCGATTATTTTCAACCATTTGCATTGAATTTGTCAAGTAAATACAAAAAGAAAAAGTTTCGCATTAAAACGTACACAACAATAATTTGATTTTAAATGCAATATACATTAAATTTTAATCTAGACACTCTCTGGTTCGGACGTCCAGTAATCCGGACACCAAAACGCTCGACTTAAAATCCGGACAAGCCTTGTTAATCCAGGCATTACGTTCGTTTAAGGTAAGATATGTACTAGTAACGGAGACGTAAGACAAAAGACGTCCGCTAAATGTAGCAAGCAAGAGCGAACAATTCTGGACAACAAAAATAATATCTAAAAGAAAACATGTTGCGAAAAGATATAAAAATTTTAATTTGTAGTAAATTAAATGAATCTGGCCAAAATATTTTTGTAATCTCAGAAAAATATATCAAAAACGTCAATATTTGCCGATATACCCAAAAATAAATTCAAAATCACGGAATATGAATCATCTTCTCTACGAGTTTTTCTTTTCCGTTTCAAAAAGTTTAATAAATGGTTTGTTTCTGTAGAACACCGAAGAAAAGCATTTTTTACATACATATATCCAGTAATTCAAATAAATTGTTAATTCGAACACATTCCTTACATTAAATGGTTCGGATTAGAGGTTGTACTATATCTACATACAGGGTGTCCCGCATAAAAATCTCCATAGTAAACAAACGTATTCCTCAACTTATTTCAAGTTGCAAAGTTATAATAAACAAATGGCTGAAGTCAATGTTCTTAAAAATATTCCCACTTTAACATTTTCAATTTTCATTATGTAAAAATTGAATATTAAAAATGCTAGTTCAATTATAAAGATGCGGATTCCTTAAATTACCGAAAAACTAAAAAATTACCGATAAAAAGTATTGTATCGCGCGCAACAACTTTAATACATTTCAAAAATCTAATTATAGATCATTGTTTGGGGTTAAAATCTAATTCTGAGATTTGTTGTGAATCTTTCAGAGTGTTGGATCAATGTTCGTCATTGTCAGAATGTATAATTTTTCTGTTGTATTATTTATAGTTTGTTGCACTACGTTTTTTAAAGGATTATTTTTATTCTTTGCTTTACTTAACCGCCGTGTACTAGGTGGGGTATAACTAACGTATACAATTTTTTTTTTATTAAAACGGCACGTTTGACGATCGCTCTTAAAACCGAGTGTGCACATTCGAGCTCAAGTGGCACATTCCGATCTCGGGAAAATGAAGCGCGCCGCTCCGCGTCGCGTTTCATTTGCTTCCCTCGCTCGGAAATGTGCCACTTTTCGCTCGAATGCGCACAACCTCGTATTCATTGAATTTTGTAAATTAAACTTTCTTTTCAATCAATAAAATTAATTTAAATATCGATTATATGTTCGAAAGACGTATTTTTACCATAGCAATGAGTGGGAGCGAGCGAAAAGATACGACAAACTCATAAGTACGAGCGAGAGGAAATGATAAAAATTATTTACTAATTTTTCGTGACCAAAATTATTGTGAATTACGCTTTACACCGAGTGTGCACATTTGAGCTCAAAGTGGCACATTTCGATCTCGGGAAAATGAAGCGCGCCGCTACGCGTCGCGCTTCATTTGCCCCCCTCGCTCGGAAATGTGCCACTTTTCGCTCGAATGCGCACATCCTCGTATTTATTACATTTATGTAATTTATCATTCGCTCTATCAAATCAATAATTTTAATTTAGTTTAGTAAGTATCGATGTTATATTAGAAAAATGTATTTACCATACCAAATGAGTGAAAGGTAACAAAAAGATACGACACTCTTGTCAATGTGAGTGAGAGGGACCGATTAAAATTATTCAATTGTATTTTCGTCTAATTTATTGGCCTAAATTATTGCGAATCGTGCTAAAAACCGAGTGTGCACATTCGAGCTCAAAGTGGCACATTCCGATCTCAAGAAAATTTGTACTTTTATTAATGAAAGTCTATTCTAATGCACAAATAAATATGTTTTTTACTTAAACCTATTAATTATTGGTTATTAAAATATATTTCTTATAATTTAACTGTCATAAAGTACAATTTTGTGAATTTTATTTCATTTGTTTTTCGCGGTATGGCAACCCGACCTAGTATGCGAAGGGTTAAATTCAATAACATTAGAACCATCGACTTTGGGCCATATGTTTATTATAACATTCCAAAGTTCAGAAAAACGCCTTTTTCCTATGAATATTCTAAAGCAGGACACCCTGTATATAAATATTCTGTATTTCTTAAATGACAAAGTAATCGACATATCTACAAACTAAACATAATTAGGAACAAATCCTAATTATTTTCCACTCCCCTAAATCTAATCTATTAGAACATGTCACAGTTCGAATTTAATTAATTATTTTTCGACCAATATATTTTAATTACTAAACCAAGTATTTAATAAAATAATTTTACATAAATTATTGAACAGGTAAAATACTGTCAAGAATCTTATGCACATATGAGAATTACCTTCCTCAATATATGGCAATTCGATTAGCGACAGGCGCCATTACAAGTCATCGAGTACTTGTCCTTGACATTAGTTCACGCATAAAGACGTCCCAAATTTCTATCGGATCGTCCTGAATAATAAACAAAATGCCCCATATCGAACCTTCAATTTATTCAAACGAACTCCTCAAAAGTTCCTCGACAAAATCTAACCAAATGCGAGCGTCCAACAAAGTTAAATATTTTCTACCGGCTCAGTAGAAAACAACGCGCATCAAAGTTCAATGTAGCAAGTGCAAAATACAGTAAAATTCTGAATTGAAAATGGTACAATAGGCGCGAGAAAGTGAAGCAAGATGTAGAAAGAGAGGAAACGACAGCGGCAGTTTGCCACGTCAGTCAGGACGAAGCTGCTATGTGATTTCATTGATCGCCACTGACGTCACACTACACCCTCACAACATCAACACCGGTCTTTCAAGTTGCCCGCTGTGGTGGAAATAGAGAGACGCGGAAAAGTTCATACAACGTTAATGCAAACCCTTCAAGAATCGTCGCTCTTCCTTCAAATCGCACCATCAAAGCGTTTCTGCGAAACTTTTCGCGACCGACTTTTGTAAAATTGATGCGTTCGGCAATCTTTCCGCCCCGCACAATAGCCGCTTGAAAAATAACCCTTTTTCGCCCTAAACCAAAAAATCAATTTGCATTTTGAAAGAGCATTCGACTATCCACGCCCTAATTCTCCTTTCGCCTATGAAATTGCTTGTGCATTCACCCATCATCCCCGACGCAACATTACGACGGCTCATTATTAAGCAGACATCCACCGCATTAATTCCATCAGCAACAACCCGGACGGGTTGACGTTAATTTTTAGAACACCCCGCGCGTGGAATTCGAATAACCGATAGAATCTTTGGCGTCGCGGACGTGACATGCAACTCTATCTAATTAAACCTTTCCCAGACTTTCAGACGAACAGCAAAACGTTCGGCTTGTGCAGGCGGAGACGTACAGACCGCAGTGTACTAATCAACATAACCCTAAACTTCTGACAGATAACATGGTTGAAATACCGCACCTTTTGCCACCCCACGAACTTCGGGCTCTGGGAGAATCTCGCAAATCAAGATTCCATCAAAACTGCGGCCACCAACGACTCTGATAAAGAGGGGGATGAATTGAGCTTTCAAAGTATACAACGGTTTCTGTTAAGATCTTCCTCTCCTGCCCTCGTTATATTTGTTTTGGAGCTTAAATGGATTACTGGAAAAGAGGGAAATTTATTTGCCGGCTAAAAAATAGTTTCGCAATTTCTCTTATTTCGTTTCGATCATCCTTTTTTGTTGATTTATTATATTCCGTTTGCGAAATATATATTAAAATTGATAAAATAAAAAATCTTTTAATGCGATTGATATTATTTTAACTGAGTATTCGCCTTAATGTCAAAAATATTATTGTAAATACTATGGGGGTGGCGCAAAAAAACCGACTATTTTTTTTTTGAGTCTCGAGTAAAAAAATGTTAGTTTTTAATGTTTTAAGAGCTACCCCCAAAGGACAACTCAAAAAAAAATTTTTAAGAGGTCGCTCAAAATTTGTTAAAATTTCAAAATCCGTCAAAAATCGATTTTTTTTTATTTTTACTTTTTTTTCTCGTTACATTATAATTTTATAGACAAACAAAAAATAAGTTTCTGAAAGTTTAAATTTAAAATCTGAGTTTTAAAAGGTCGCTCAGAATTTTTTTTATTTATTAGTACAGTCGAACCTCGATGAGTCGAAGGGACACCAAAATTAATTCGAATTATCAATAATTCGAGTTATTAAAAATTAAATATATGTGGTATATCTTTTATGTGAAATGGTATTTTATATAACGTAATTAGAACTGTAAGTGGTTTAACGCATACTTTAAAAATCCCGCTTTAAATAAGTCACTGCGATTGGCTCATTTTTGATACACCATTATGGCCGTTACCTAATTGAGCAAACAGAAAGGTTAATCACTTCGTAACCATAGTTATATTAGAATAGTTTCAATTCTACCTTTTTGAAATAGGCATTTTGTCGAGAAACACTTTCCAACTTGAGTTATCAAAGAATTCGAGTTGTGGAGTTATTAAAGTTAACTGTACATAAAATTTATTAAAGTGGTTAAGCT
>JARFIZ010000333.1:0-12875 GCA_036325965.1 Sinopyrophorus schimmeli | reverse complement strand
ATACAACGAAACAGATAATCTCGTTTTAAGGTTGCAGCATTCAAAACGCGGATAAAGAAAGGTGCCCCAATGCCCAGCTAGCGTGTGACATGGGGCGGTACACAGATATACAAAAATACACAAATATCGCATTTGTGCAAGAACAGATGAATGACCAGTCTCTAAATTTTTAGCAAAATTTTAAATCTAAAAATAAGACGAGAACAAAGTTTAATTAAAAAAAAAACAACAAATTTGAATTAAATGAATAGATAATTATTGATTTAAACAAAGCATCAAACAAACTCCAAAAAAATATAAGCCACAGAATCAAAAATTTTGAGTTAAAGAACTTTTATAGAACAAATTAATTTAATTTAAATTTTAATTAATGCAAATTAAAAGTTTTTGTTTAACTTTCAATCTAAATAAAATGCTTGAACATTATAGAAGGTTGAAGTACAACAAATTAAAAATGTTGAAAACCGCCAAGAGCCCCAAAACTACAACCCTAAGTGTATATCAATTTTAATTGGCTGAACGAATGGCATTTGCAAAAAGCAAATTAAAATAAATTTAAATTAAATTAATTAAATAAAACGTAGAAGCAAATAAGATTCAAATTAACATTATAAATGCCATTCGCTACAACCAAAAACCAAAGTGTTTCAAGTGTATTTTTTATTAAATTGATCCAAATTGTTTTTTGCAAAAAAACTTTAATCTTACTTCCAAAAAAATATTTTAATTAATATGTGTAAGTTCGGAAAATGATTTTCTTTTTCAATTGAATCTAAACAATTGAGCTTCCAAAAAGGCGCAATTAGGATGATTTAGCGATATCGACGTGCACACTTCACTTCCGATTATCCCGAAGCCCGTTCAATTTCTGGAGGGTAAAAAAATCGCGAGCTAAAAGTTTTAGAGACTCCTGGATACCAGAAATACCACCTGCAATGGGAAAATTTCAAAGGTACTTACAGGAAAGCGTCTTCCTCCTCTTCCAACGTCCCAACGCTGGACGGACCTATCTGATGTCCCAGTTATAGATGGCTTGTACAAAAGAAGATCTCAGCAATCCCCGGTGCAACCCTCATGGACCCTCGGGCACTCCCGAATGGACCGCACATTCGGCAACAACTTCACAACCAACGAACAAGTCCTTTTTAAAACCACAACGCGCGATATTCTGAATTAAAGGGACCACTACTTGTACTGGGAGGACAAATCACTCGGTTGAAAAACTACGAAACAAATTCGATTCTCGCACTCACTGACGACGAAGCCTTTAAGACAGTCCAGGCTTTTCGCGACGATTTCCACGAGAAACGTAAGAGCACCGGGCCCTATCGTGCTGAAAAAAAGGCCCAATTATCTGGAAGAAGTGACCAACTTCTTCCTGAGGTATTTAGACTGGATCCCCAACAAGAAACCTTGCTAGCATATAATCTATACCTTGTCCTGAAATAAAAGGAATTACATATTAATTTTACAATTTGTAGTAATCCTTGAACAGCAACAACAGCAGTAAAAGCTATAATAGAAACAAAAAGTAATTAGCATAGGGCAGAATATATCATTAATAAAGTTAAAAAGTTAATCAATTATAAAACATCTCGACAAAGTGGAATCCAATGCCTTTGTGTTATGTCCAAGTCAATATGGCAATCCTTAAGAATCGTACAAGACCTGGAATAATATATCAAGGAAAACAGACATAAACAGTTCAAAATTAAATGATCCTTTCAAATAGGGATAATCCTTTTGAACCATGCATCTTTCTATAAGGTTATGACTGTGCACGAGGACTCCATACGATTATGGTCACAAATTAGTATTAATACAAGGACCCTAAAACGAAAATGTATTTTAGTGACATAATAAACTGGTTCTTCCAGTTTATGCCTAGTGCTTCAGTATTTATATTACCAACAATTGTAATATTAATCTTGTAACGAATTATTTAATCCATCCCAATGGAATTTATCTTATAGGAACAGCTTATTTAGTTTCCCAAAATGCAAGGATGTTATTTTAGACTTGGCAATACAATCTAAAGTTCTTCCAAATTCTTCAACTGGATTTTTATATTCAAAAGTAATATATTAAAAGATTTTTAAAACTATTCTCCCATCACTTAAACCAAAACTCCTTGGAACCGATCCCTACAAAACAACAAAAACTAGATTTCAGCATACCAAAGGATATAAATAGTCGTAATTTATTAAGTCAATAAATAACCAAGAATGGCTACGTTTATTGAGACTATTTGAATGTTGCTTCGATTATTTGTTGTTTGCTGAAAAGTAAAAGCATGAAAATTTACGAATCAATGATGTTTTGTTGTTACGATTGAATTTCCGTTGTAAAATCGAAGCAGGACTTATAAATCGTTTTCTTAAAGCCCCGAATTACTGCACATCCATTTTAAAAATTGTAAAAATCAAATTTCTCAACTGAGCAAAGTATTAAATCATGTTGTTGTCTATTTTCTAATAAACATGACTAGCGCTCCCTTTTATTTTTGGTTGTTCGTTGTTATATCTAAAAAAACCATCTTAAAAATCAAATTGTTCTAAAATTACCTGGGAAGTATTTGCATCGTTTGATATTAGTAGCAAAGACAAAGAGCTTCCGTCCAAATAGTGCTACGTTCGATTTATATAAGTTGGCTTCCAAACATATGTCAATTAGGTT
This sequence comes from Sinopyrophorus schimmeli, assembly GCA_036325965.1. Lineage (NCBI taxonomy): Eukaryota > Metazoa > Arthropoda > Insecta > Coleoptera > Elateridae > Sinopyrophorus > Sinopyrophorus schimmeli. Next base: position 10,199 of record JARFIZ010000333.1, on the reverse strand, counting down.
CGTTGTAAATGCTTTTGTTTTACTTCCTAAAATAATCATAATATATGTAGCTATATATTTTTAATGTTATCTAGCTACGTGGCACTACAAGACAAGCATTATTAAGAACGTACAACACCAAAAACAATTGATGCACTTCTTTTATAAACTCAACTTCCTAATAAAACCAATTCCAAGCATTTTGTTTAAAAATAGCAATAATAAAAACACAAAAATCCTCATCAACAAACACAAATGGATTTCTAATGTCTTTTAACCAGTTGTATTTTCACTTTAAAACTACCCGTTTATGTTCCATTTAATTAATGCAGCCGATTAATAATAAAAAGCATTATAAAAAGTTAATCAAAAATAATTCGACACAACAATAAGAGTGACAGTAGTTACTTACTCAGTTAGTGACTTTCAAGTCTAGATAGCTGCCAACCCAAAAAAACGGAAGTGGCTTGGAGCCAACTTCATGAGGACGCCATTACAATTACCAGAATTGGAAAATTTTCGGAGACGATTTTCTTCCAAAATAAAAATGCCCCAGCAAAACCTATTAGTTCCAGCGTTTTCTCGTATTTGAAAATATAGATGCACAAATTTTTAGATTTTAAGCACAAGAAATTTCACTAATCGAAAACAGTTTGTTCCTCGATAAAACTCCGCGGACTACTGACGCATAAAACAGCTGCCGAAGCAGCCGAACCGTTCGATCGTGTATGACCGCACTCAATTTACTGTAAAAATGTAGGAATCTTCCCTCTATATTTTAAATAAATTAAAATATTAAACGATATTTAATCTTAATTAAATATTAATATATTATTGACCGAATTTCAATAAATATTCACCTTCGGTTAAGAAACTCAATAATTATATGTAAACCCATAAATATTAGACCTTGTATTCACTATTTTTATAACATTTATTCAGATTTTTTTATTTAAATATGTTATTTATTTAATTTTGTTATATGCAGCCTTATAAAATGATGTTAAAACACATCCTAATAAGCTTTACTATGATTAAAGGAAGTCTTGCACTTACAACTACATCGGATCAAATTTTCTAAACGTTGCATCCATTGCATTGTTCACCAAATTATCAATTGGCCTTATAATTAATGAAATGGTAGCAAGGCCTGTTGCTGTTACAGCCCATTTTCTTAAAGAGCTTGGAAAAATCTTGTTTCTCTTAAACCATGTAACTTAGAAAAGCACATGTACGGTTCATGGTGTATCCCGGAAAAATAACGGAAGCCAACATTTGCCATATTAATGTGTCCCCAGCAATATACATAGCTTTGCTCTTTTGATTTGTATTATTCTTAGCTTCCTGCAAAATGTACCATTTAGCTTTGTAGTATACCAATTAGGAAAAGCATTACATGATAGGCTATTTTACTTTTGCTAATAGTATCTGCAAATACATAAGCTGTGGCAACTTCATAAGTCACCATTACCCATTTGGATCCTATAATAGATCGAAAAGCTTCTCCAACTTCATTTGCATAACCTCGGATACATTTTATCATGTAGTACATATTAACTGCATGGTAGGTGTACTATTACCTAAATGTCTTAAGGAAGTCCCTCTATAAATATCTTCATTCTTTTATACTATAGCATTAATATCATTAGGCATTTTAATTTAAGAAGTATTGCTGAACCTTGATCATTTTATGGAATGAAAATTTTAGGTTATATTTTTTATTTTCTACAATAAGAAAAGACTAACAGATAATGTAAATGAAAAATGCTTTGTAGAGAGGTATCTTTAATGAAAACAATGAGGTTTTACACCAGGTTAAGTACAGCAGCTTAAGTACCACAGTAACTAGGTTTTATTTTCTAAATTTTAAGCTTACGCTCAGAAGTGCCACGATTTTTTCCTATAATCTTACGAATAAGTGGTTCTAAGTATATTATAATGCTTGGGAAACATTTCAGAAAGCCTTAAAGATTAATTGATGAGAATAGAGTAGAAGACATAAAGAACCATGTTGTAGGACCATAAATCTTTATAATAATTTTATTATAGTACATGGAATTATATAAGTAATACTTGTTTAAATAATGTTTAAACATAAATAATGTTTCTAGTGCTGTACTGATAATAATATAATTACAGGTTCAATGTTTAATCAACAAAAAGCAGTGGCAGCTACGTTGTATTATGTCCAAATGGTTTTAATCCCACTTGAAAAGCTTCCGACTTAAAGGGAGAGATAAGAGTAGTTTTTATTTCCTCTAAGTAACTGTAATCATCAAGAACCAATCTATTAAAATATTGAAGATTAAAGTGGTTAAATAAGTACACGGGCAGCTCTTGTACATTAGGTACAACAAACAAAATGAACAATTATTATTATAGCTTTGTATCATGTTAACAAGTTTTTTTCTTTAATTATGTTTCTATTTAAATATACTGTTGCTAGAACAGTACATAACAATCATCAAATAAACAATCATGAATATAATGGCTTTTAAGTACTTTAAAAATGCAAGTAAGTTTTTTTGTAATTTCATTAACTTATAATTGTCTAATTTTAATGATAAAATGTGGAAAAATAATTTTAAATTGCTTTTAAGCAGTTTTAAAATGCTCTGCTTTTCTATTTGTATTAATATATTTTAGGCAACAACTGTAAAAGCCAATTCTGTAGCCTTTTTCTTGTGGAAAAATCCCCCTTATGATATACATGCAAAAATTTACATCTTCAACGTAACTAATGCTGAGCAATTTTTAAAGGGCGATGAGAAACTGCAGGTAGAAGAAAAAGGTCCATGTGTATACAAGTAAGACCAATCAATTAATCAAATCTAAAAAATAAAGATAATTATTAATATGTATTATTTCAGAGAACAACTTTATAGTACAAACATTAATTTTAATCAAGATAGAACCATTCCGTTTGCCCCGAAAAGAATGTTGACTTTTAAACCAGAACTCTGGGTCGGAGATCCTAAAATCGACACCCTTCAATGCAGAAATATTCGTTTACTTGTATGCCTTCGGCTTTTAAAGCTCTAAAAGACTAGTTAAGATTTCACGGAATAACAGCATCCCTACAAGATAATTCAATGTTAATAAAAGTAGCAGTAGAACAAATCCGTAACATTATAAATTCTAAGCCCTTTTAAATCTGACTATAAATGATTACCTTTTGGATACGACAATACTTTGGTAACTTTAGCAAATAACGTTGTTCCTAATTGGAATGATTTCCTGATTTGGAATCATAGATCGCCTAACTACTCTTCGATCCATTTAAATCGGACTACATCTATAACTTTTACAGCTTATGGTTTTAGATAATGGATCTTACATGTACAAAATGCAATTTGCTCTTTTGATTTGTATCGTTCTTAGCCTCCTCCAACATGTACCATTTAGCTTTGTAGTATACCAATTAGGAAAAGCATTACATGATAGGCTATTTTACTTTTGCTAATAGTATCTGCAAATACATAAGCTGTGGCAACTTCATAAGTCACCATTACCCATTTGGATCCTATAATAGATCGAAAAGCTTCTCCAACTTCATTTGCATAACCTCGGATACATTTTATCATGTAGTACATATTAACTGCATGAAATATCTTACATTCTTTTTTATACTATAGCATTAATATCATTAGGCATTTTAATTTAAGAAGTATTGCTAAACCTTGATCATTTTATGGAATGAAAATTTTAGGTTATATTTTTATTTTCTACAATAAGAAAAGACTAACATAAGCTGCGGCACCTCCATAAATCACCATTACCCATTTGGAACAAACAATATATTCTCTTCCAACTAAGCTATGCCGTTATTAAACAAGGTGTTTGTTTTAAACCTTATAAAGTTCATATTAATATGAATTTAAAATTTTAGTTTTGAATGTTTAAGTTGCTGTAACAGATAAATTATTTTTTAAAAATGCTGACTCCTCTGGGAATCGAACCCATTGTACCATAGGCCTTCTAAAAGTTTTGGAAAAATAGGATATTAAGAGGTATTTTGAAGCACATGACACCAATGTGATGTCACGTGCAAACCAACTTAAAACTAAATTGTAAAAGACTATTTATATAACAAATTGCTATAATATTTACTGTAAATACATTCATTATACACTTTGATCCCGAAGATTTCATAACAAATTAACGTTTTCCGAGTTTCCTTCGAAAACACTTGAAAATACCATTTAGTCGTAAGTAAGTACATTTGAAGAGTTATTTTATACATCTTAAAACTCATTTTGTTCTTTTAAAATTGCCGTCTATGTACATCGCAGAGCATGAAAAGCAAACTTGGATATCTACGATATTCAAGTTTGCCTTTTTGACAAATTCCTTTACAATTATAGCTAAGATATAATCTTTTTTAGTGTAATCAATTGGACGGACATTTAACACACATAAAACCTTACTTAAAATCGTTAAAAAACGAAACGCGTGCATAAATCTTCCTTCGTGAATCTCCCTCAAACTAAACACTATATTTACAAAGTTTATTTCTTAAAATTTAATTAATTAAAACAGAAGGGAAGAATTTATGCAAGCGCTTTACCTTTAGAATTTTCAGAAGCCAACGAACCATCATTTAACTCGTACCATGGCCCCTTTACAATGTGCTTTACAAAAATAATTTTTTAAAGAGACCCAAGCACGTTTATCTACGAACGCTATAATTGTAATTAGTTCACACGCACACGCTGAAAGAGCAATCACGGGTGTTCGTGTGTATCAAAAAGAAAAAAATTTAAATGCTTCCTCAACGAAGAAAAATAAAAAAATGTAAATCACTAACTCTGAGAATAAGCTAGCACTAACCAATGGAATCTTATAAGGATATTCATTTTTTTATATCAGCAGTCTTCTTCGACAAGTTTCTGTGTGTCCTTGCCAGTATCGGAGGCTGGATCAAGCTCCCTGTGTCTAACGTGAACCTGGGGCGACGTCTTGTGTGTCACGCTCGATGGCCACGTCTAAGGGCTCGACGCCGTTCTCTACACCGGCCGCCCCATTAAATGTGTTATTACCAAATTCCACATTACTGCCTTGTCGGAAGGAAACGCTCTGACTGCTCGCCAAACTGCTCAAGCCAGTTCCTTTTCCACTAGAAAAAAAAAAGAACAATTATAACACACTATAAGAATCTTTGTAAACACAATAATAAAATAAAAAAAAGGTCCTCCTCATACTACAGTGCTACAAATGCTTTTAAGACTAGTATATTTTTCCAGTAATTAACGAAAGAAATTGAATAAAATTGATTCAGAAATTACTGAAAAAATATAATGGTCGTAAAAGTATTCGCAGCTCTGTACAATTGCAATTTACCTTGCACACAAAATTATATAATGCTTTTTTCGATACTTCGTACTCTGCCTTTCGTCCCCAAGTGTAAGAAACCTTTTGTGTATTATTATCAGCTGTTGCGTTTAGATACTTTTGGTCGACCATTGTTACAGTACAAATCTTTTTACGTTTCCAAACACTGCATGTGTTTCTTCCATATCGACGTTAACTGCTTTGAAAAATGTATAAATGGAATCTAAAATAATTGAAATATTAATTAATCTTACTTACATAAGATTAGAAGGCAATTTGGCAGTTAAATTAACAAGGCAAAATACTGAAATATTAGGCATTATCTTATTATGATTTCATGTACATATAATTCACTTGAAGGCCAAACCTCGTTGAGAATTTCCTTGCTTTATCTATAATTTTGTCAAAGTGTCTTCCAACACCGATGAGTACCTACAAGTTTTTGGATAGTGGTCTTCGAAATTGGTTTATTAGCACCAGCTTTAGATAATATAAAACGCACACAATCATTGCCTAAATTATCCAAATTTTCATTCACGGTTTGTAAAGGAAGCCTCTGCGATAAAAACCTCTCACTAAGACTGTTAGATAGCGATGTATTTGTTTGCTTCTTCGACATCTGAAAGAAATAGAGTTAGAATTAATTTACAAAGTTATAGGCAACTTACTTTTTTAGAATCATTAGGTTTTACCAATTCTATTACTAAGGGTTTTTTTATCCTTAAATGTATATTTATATAATTAATAAAATTAATTAGGTTATATCACATGTGCATTGCCAACGACAGACGGAGAAAAACATACAAATGCTGTCTCACTCGTGGCGCCAGCTAAAGTTCATGTCCGTAAAATAAAATATTAAATCATTAAATAAGAGTTAACTTTGTATTTATAGCTTAGAATAAATTATTATAAGACGTATTAAACTAATTTTAGGCTTTCAGATGTGTTAATAATAGTTATTTCGTATTTATTTAAAATTTAACTTGAAAAGTGCATGCATACACCATCTATGAGAAATCTGCTGCACTTACAAATTATAAATCAATTTTTCAATCAATTTTAATCACTTTATTTATGGTATTTCTTCTCTAAAATGTTTTAGAAATACTATAATACATTATTAAACCCATTAAACCACATATTATTAAATTTTGATAAATTTCACACCATCCCCTACTCTACAGTGTAGCAAGGTGTTCTTAGATGGCGCATGCATTCACTTTTCAAAATTAAATTTAAAATAAATATGAAATAACAATAATTAACGCAGTGAAGGGCTTAAAGTTGGTTTAATAAATCTCATAATAATTTACTCTAAGTGCAAAGATCTAAATCGCCTAACCGTGAAAAACTTTTTATAGAAAACGCATAAAAACGTTTTTTGGCTGTTTTCCCAAAAAAAAGTTTTGGAAAAATAGGATATTAAGAGGTATTTTGAAGCACATGACACCAATGTGATGTCACGTGCAAACCAACTTAAAACTAAATTGTAAAAGACTATTTATATAACAAATTGCTATAATATTTACTGTAAATACATTCATTATACACTTTGATCCCGAAGATTTCATAACAAATTAACGTTTTCCGAGTTTCCTTCGAAAACACTTGAAAATACCATTTAGTCGTAAGTAAGTACATTTGAAGAGTTATTTTATACATCTTAAAACTCATTTTGTTCTTTTAAAATTGCCGTCTATGTACATCGCAGAGCATGAAAAGCAAACTTGGATATCTACGATATTCAAGTTTGCCTTTTTGACAAATTCCTTTACAATTATAGCTAAGATATAATCTTTTTTAGTGTAATCAATTGGACGGACATTTAACACACATAAAACCTTACTTAAAATCGTTAAAAAACGAAACGCGTGCATAAATCTTCCTTCGTGAATCTCCCTCAAACTAAACACTATATTTACAAAGTTTATTTCTTAAAATTTAATTAATTAAAACAGAAGGGAAGAATTTATGCAAGCGCTTTACCTTTAGAATTTTCAGAAGCCAACGAACCATCATTTAACTCGTACCATGGCCCCTTTACAATGTGCTTTACAAAAATAATTTTTTAAAGAGACCCAAGCACGTTTATCTACGAACGCTATAATTGTAATTAGTTCACACGCACACGCTGAAAGAGCAATCACGGGTGTTCGTGTGTATCAAAAAGAAAAAAATTTAAATGCTTCCTCAACGAAGAAAAATAAAAAAATGTAAATCACTAACTCTGAGAATAAGCTAGCACTAACCAATGGAATCTTATAAGGATATTCATTTTTTTATATCAGCAGTCTTCTTCGACAAGTTTCTGTGTGTCCTTGCCAGTATCGGAGGCTGGATCAAGCTCCCTGTGTCTAACGTGAACCTGGGGCGACGTCTTGTGTGTCACGCTCGATGGCCACGTCTAAGGGCTCGACGCCGTTCTCTACACCGGCCGCCCCATTAAATGTGTTATTACCAAATTCCACATTACTGCCTTGTCGGAAGGAAACGCTCTGACTGCTCGCCAAACTGCTCAAGCCAGTTCCTTTTCCACTAGAAAAAAAAAAGAACAATTATAACACACTATAAGAATCTTTGTAAACACAATAATAAAATAAAAAAAAGGTCCTCCTCATACTACAGTGCTACAAATGCTTTTAAGACTAGTATATTTTTCCAGTAATTAACGAAAGAAATTGAATAAAATTGATTCAGAAATTACTGAAAAAATATAATGGTCGTAAAAGTATTCGCAGCTCTGTACAATTGCAATTTACCTTGCACACAAAATTATATAATGCTTTTTTCGATACTTCGTACTCTGCCTTTCGTCCCCAAGTGTAAGAAACCTTTTGTGTATTATTATCAGCTGTTGCGTTTAGATACTTTTGGTCGACCATTGTTACAGTACAAATCTTTTTACGTTTCCAAACACTGCATGTGTTTCTTCCATATCGACGTTAACTGCTTTGAAAAATGTATAAATGGAATCTAAAATAATTGAAATATTAATTAATCTTACTTACATAAGATTAGAAGGCAATTTGGCAGTTAAATTAACAAGGCAAAATACTGAAATATTAGGCATTATCTTATTATGATTTCATGTACATATAATTCACTTGAAGGCCAAACCTCGTTGAGAATTTCCCTTGCTTTATCTATAATTTTGTCAAAGTGTCTTCCAACACCGATGAGTACCTACAAGTTTTTGGATAGTGGTCTTCGAAATTGGTTTATTAGCACCAGCTTTAGATAATATAAAACGCACACAATCATTGCCTAAATTATCCAAATTTTCATTCACGGTTTGTAAAGGAAGCCTCTGCGATAAAAACCTCTCACTAAGACTGTTAGATAGCGATGTATTTGTTTGCTTCTTCGACATCTGAAAGAAATAGAGTTAGAATTAATTTACAAAGTTATAGGCAACTTACTTTTTTAGAATCATTAGGTTTTACCAATTCTATTACTAAGGGTTTTTTTATCCTTAAATGTATATTTATATAATTAATAAAATTAATTAGGTTATATCACATGTGCATTGCCAACGACAGACGGAGAAAAACATACAAATGCTGTCTCACTCGTGGCGCCAGCTAAAGTTCATGTCCGTAAAATAAAATATTAAATCATTAAATAAGAGTTAACTTTGTATTTATAGCTTAGAATAAATTATTATAAGACGTATTAAACTAATTTTAGGCTTTCAGATGTGTTAATAATAGTTATTTCGTATTTATTTAAAATTTAACTTGAAAAGTGCATGCATACACCATCTATGAGAAATCTGCTGCACTTACAAATTATAAATCAATTTTTCAATCAATTTTAATCACTTTATTTATGGTATTTCTTCTCTAAAATGTTTTAGAAATACTATAATACATTATTAAACCCATTAAACCACATATTATTAAATTTTGATAAATTTCACACCATCCCCTACTCTACAGTGTAGCAAGGTGTTCTTAGATGGCGCATGCATTCACTTTTCAAAATTAAATTTAAAATAAATATGAAATAACAATAATTAACGCAGTGAAGGGCTTAAAGTTGGTTTAATAAATCTCATAATAATTTACTCTAAGTGCAAAGATCTAAATCGCCTAACCGTGAAAAACTTTTTATAGAAAACGCATAAAAACGTTTTTTGGCTGTTTTCCCAAAAAAAAGTTTTGGAAAAATAGGATATTAAGAGGTATTTTGAAGCACATGACACCAATGTGATGTCACGTGCAAACCAACTTAAAACTAAATTGTAAAAGACTATTTATATAACAAATTGCTATAATATTTACTGTAAATACATTCATTATACACTTTGATCCCGAAGATTTCATAACAAATTAACGTTTTCCGAGTTTCCTTCGAAAACACTTGAAAATACCATTTAGTCGTAAGTAAGTACATTTGAAGAGTTATTTTATACATCTTAAAACTCATTTTGTTCTTTTAAAATTGCCGTCTATGTACATCGCAGAGCATGAAAAGCAAACTTGGATATCTACGATATTCAAGTTTGCCTTTTTGACAAATTCCTTTACAATTATAGCTAAGATATAATCTTTTTTAGTGTAATCAATTGGACGGACATTTAACACACATAAAACCTTACTTAAAATCGTTAAAAAACGAAACGCGTGCATAAATCTTCCTTCGTGAATCTCCCTCAAACTAAACACTATATTTACAAAGTTTATTTCTTAAAATTTAATTAATTAAAACAGAAGGGAAGAATTTATGCAAGCGCTTTACCTTTAGAATTTTCAGAAGCCAACGAACCATCATTTAACTCGTACCATGGCCCCTTTACAATGTGCTTTACAAAAATAATTTTTTAAAGAGACCCAAGCACGTTTATCTACGAACGCTATAATTGTAATTAGTTCACACGCACACGC
>JARFIZ010000332.1:600000-804713 GCA_036325965.1 Sinopyrophorus schimmeli | reverse complement strand
TTAAAAACTATACATATTCGGATTTGGCAGCTGTTTTGGCTTCAGATAGGCCTAAGAAACCATAGGCGTGCTATTCCAAAGCTTTGGGAAAACGTTTTGAAAATTCAAAATCGATGGGTTTTAACCCATGTCTTTTGAGAAAAATGAAAAAATAGAATTGCTTTATATTGCCAGGGATGTTCCTACGTACCCTACTAACTATAACCGGTGTCATTTCTCCGCGCTTCCCTCTAAAATAAAAATTTTCGATAGAAATTAAATGAATAAGAAAACGTACCCTTGATTCACAAAAAATCGTAGCGCCCTTATTTTCGATCCAATCATTACAAACGACACGGATTCGGAATCCTGAGGCTTTTTACATAGGATACATGTAAAAAATATAGGGCGCAACGTAAATTTTTGAACATAAAAATTGCAATTTTAGCAGCTCATTTTGGCACGATTTTGAACTTTCAAAAATTGTAGCGCCGTTATTTACGGACCAATATTTAAAAACTATACATATTCGGATTTGGCAGCTGTTTTGGCTTCAGATAGGCCTAAGAAACCATAGGCGTGCTATTCCAAAGCTTTGGGAAAACGTTTTGAAAATTCAAAATCGATGGGTTTTAACCCATGTCTTTTGAGAAAAATGAAAAAATAGAATTGCTTTATATTGCCAGGGATGTTCCTACGTACCCTACTAACTATAACCGGTGTCATTTCCCGCGCTTCCCTCTAAAATAAAAATTTTCGATACAAATTAAATGAATAAGAAAACGTACCCCTTGATTCACAAAAAATCGTAGCGCCCTTATTTTCGATCCAATCATTACAAACGACACGGATTCGAATCCTGAGGCTTTTTACATAAGATACATGTAAAAAATATAGGGCGCAACGTAAATTTTTCGAACATAAAAATTGCAATTTTAGCAGCTCATTTTGGCACGATTTTGAACTTTCAAAAATTGTAGCGCCGTTATTTACGGACCAATATTTAAAAACTATACATATTCGGATTTGGCAGCTGTTTTGGCTTCAGATAGGCCTAAGAAACCATAGGCGTGCTATTCCAAAGCTTTGGGAAAACGTTTTGAAAATTCAAAATCGATGGGTTTTAACCCATGTCTTTTGAGAAAAATGAAAAAATAGAATTGCTTTATATTGCCAGGGATGTTCCTACGTACCCTACTAACTATAACCGGTGTCATTTCCCGCGCTTCCCTCTAAAATAAAAATTTTCGATACAAATTAAATGAATAAGAAAACGTACCCCTTGATTCACAAAAAATCGTAGCGCCCTTATTTTCGATCCAATCATTACAAACGACACGGATTCGAATCCTGAGGCTTTTTACATAAGATACATGTAAAAAATATAGGGCGCAACGTAAATTTTTCGAACATAAAAATTGCAATTTTAGCAGCTCATTTTGGCACGATTTTGAACTTTCAAAAATTGTAGCGCCGTTATTTACGGACCAATATTTAAAACTATACATATTCGGATTTGGCAGCTGTTTTGGCTTCAGATAGGCCTAAGAAACCATAGGCGTGCTATTCCAAAGCTTTGGGAAAACGTTTTGAAAATTCAAAATCGATGGGTTTTAACCCATGTCTTTTGAGAAAAATGAAAAAATAGAATTGCTTTATATTGCCAGGGATGTTCCTACGTACCCTACTAACTATAACCGGTGTCATTTCCCGCGCTTCCCTCTAAAATAAAAATTTTCGATACAAATTAAATGAATAAGAAAACGTACCCCTTGATTCACAAAAAATCGTAGCGCCCTTATTTTCGATCCAATCATTACAAACGACACGGATTCGAATCCTGAGGCTTTTTACATAAGATACATGTAAAAAATATAGGGCGCAACGTAAATTTTTCGAACATAAAAATTGCAATTTTAGCAGCTCATTTTGGCACGATTTTGAACTTTCAAAAATTGTAGCGCCGTTATTTACGGACCAATTTTTAAAAAACTATACATATTCGGATTTGGCAGCTGTTTTGGCTTCAGATAGGCCTAAGAAACCATAGGCGTGCTATTCCAAAGCTTTGGGAAAACGTTTTGAAAATTCAAAATCGATGGGTTTTAACCCATGTCTTTTGAGAAAAATGAAAAAATAGAATTGCTTTATATTGCCAGGGATGTTCCTACGTACCCCTACTAACTATAACCGGTGTCATTTCCCGCGCTTCCCTCTAAAATAAAAATTTTCGATACAAATTAAATGAATAAGAAAACGTACCCCTTGATTCACAAAAAATCGTAGCGCCCTTATTTTCGATCCAATCATTACAAACGACACGGATTCGGAATCCTGAGGCTTTTTACATAAGATACATGTAAAAAAATATAGGGCGCAACGTAAATTTTTCGAACATAAAAATTGCAATTTTAGCAGCTCATTTTGGCACGATTTTGAACTTTCAAAAATTGTAGCGCCGTTATTTACGGACCAATTTTTAAAAAACTATACATATTCGGATTTGGCAGCTGTTTTGGCTTCAGATAGGCCTAAGAAACCATAGGCGTGCTATTCCAAAGCTTTGGGAAAACGTTTTGAAAATTCAAAATCGATGGGTTTTAACCCATGTCTTTTGAGAAAAATGAAAAAATAGAATTGCTTTATATTGCCAGGGATGTTCCTACGTACCCCTACTAACTATAACCGGTGTCATTTCCCGCGCTTCCTCTAAAATAAAAATTTTCGATACAAATTAAATGAATAAGAAAACGTACCCCTTGATTCACAAAAAATCGTAGCGCCCTTATTTTCGATCCAATCATTACAAACGACACGGATTCGGAATCCTGAGGCTTTTTTACATAAGATACATGTAAAAAAAATATAGGGCGCAACGTAAATTTTTCGAACATAAAAAATTGCAATTTTAGCAGCTCATTTTGGCACGATTTTGAACTTTCAAAAAATTGTAGCGCCGTTATTTACGGACCAATATTTAAAAACTATACATATTCGGATTTGGCAGCTGTTTTGGCTTCAGATAGGCCTAAGAAACCATAGGCGTGCTATTCCAAAGCTTTGGGAAAACGTTTTGAAAATTCAAAATCGATGGGTTTTAACCCATGTCTTTTTGAGAAAAATGAAAAAATAGAATTGCTTTATATTGCCAGGTGATGTTCCTACGTACCCCTACTAACTATAACCGGTGTCATTTCCCCGCGCTTCCCCTCTAAAATAAAAATTTTCGATACAAATTAAATGAATAAGAAAACGTACCCCTTGATTCACAAAAAAAATCGTAGCGCCCTTATTTTCGATCCAATTATTACAAACGACACGGATTCGGAATTCTGAGGCTTTTTTACATAAGATACATGTAAAAAAAATATAGGGCGCAACGTAAATTTTTCGAACATAAAAAATTGCAATTTTAGCAGCTCATTTTGGCACGATTTTGAACTTTCAAAAAATTGTAGCGCCGTTATTTACGGACCAATATTTAAAAACTATACATATTCGGATTTGGCAGCTGTTTTGGCTTCAGATAGGCCTAAGAAACCATAGGCGTGCTATTCCAAAGCTTTGGGAAAACGTTTTGAAAATTCAAAATCGATGGGTTTTAACCCATGTCTTTTGAGAAAAATGAAAAAATAGAATTGCTTTATATTGCCAGGGATGTTCCTACGTACCCCTACTAACTATAACCGGTGTCATTTCCCGCGCTTCCTCTAAAATAAAAATTTTCGATACAAATTAAATGAATAAGAAAACGTACCCTTGATTCACAAAAAATCGTAGCCCCCTTTTATTTTCGATCCAATCATTACAAACGACACGGATTCGAATCCTGAGGCTTTTTACATAAGATACATGTAAAAAAATATAGGGCGCAACGTAAATTTTTCGAACATAAAAATTGCAATTTTAGCAGCTCATTTTGGCACGATTTTGAACTTTCAAAAATTGTAGCGCCGTTATTTACGGACCAATATTTAAAACTATACATATTCGGATTTGGCAGCTGTTTTGGCTTCAGATAGGCCTAAGAAACCATAGGCGTGCTATTCCAAAGCTTTGGGAAAACGTTTTGAAAATTCAAAATCGATGGGTTTTAACCCATGTCTTTTGAGAAAAATGAAAAAATAGAATTGCTTTATATTGCCAGGGATGTTCCTACGTACCCCTACTAACTATAACCGGTGTCATTTCCCGCGCTTCCTCTAAAATAAAAATTTTCGATACAAATTAAATGAATAAGAAAACGTACCCTTGATTCACAAAAAATCGTAGCGCCCTTATTTTCGATCCAATCATTACAAACGACACGGATTCGAATCCTGAGGCTTTTTACATAAGATACATGTAAAAAATATAGGGCGCAACGTAAATTTTTCGAACATAAAAATTGCAATTTTAGCAGCTCATTTTGGCACGATTTTGAACTTTCAAAAATTGTAGCGCCGTTATTTACGGACCAATATTTAAAACTATACATATTCGGATTTGGCAGCTGTTTTGGCTTCAGATAGGCCTAAGAAACCATAGGCGTGCTATTCCAAAGCTTTGGGAAAACGTTTTGAAAATTCAAAATCGATGGGTTTTAACCCATGTCTTTTTGAGAAAAATGAAAAATAGAATTGCTTTATATTGCCAGGGATGTTCCTACGTACCCCTACTAACTATAACCGGTGTCATTTCCCGCGCTTCCTCTAAAATAAAAATTTTCGATACAAATTAAATGAATAAGAAAACGTACCCTTGATTCACAAAAAATCGTAGCGCCCTTATTTTCGATCCAATCATTACAAACGACACGGATTCGAATCCTGAGGCTTTTTACATAAGATACATGTAAAAAATATAGGGCGCAACGTAAATTTTTCGAACATAAAAATTGCAATTTTAGCAGCTCATTTTGGCACGATTTTGAACTTTCAAAAATTGTAGCGCCGTTATTTACGGACCAATATTTAAAACTATACATATTCGGATTTGGCAGCTGTTTTGGCTTCAGATAGACCTAAGAAACCATAGGCGTGCTATTCCAAAGCTTTGGGAAAACGTTTTGAAAATTCAAAATCGATGGGTTTTAACCCATGACTTTTTGAGAAAAAATGAAAAAAATAGAATTGAATTATATTACCAGGGGATGTTCCTACGTACCCCTACTAACTATAACCGGTGTCAATTCCCCGCGCTTCCCCTTGAAAATAAAAATTTTCCATACAAATTAAATGAATAAGAAAACGTCCCCCTTGATTCACAAAAAAATCGTAGCGCCCTTATTTTCGATCCAATCATTACAAACGACACGGATTCGAATCCTGAGGCTTTTTACATAAGATACATGTAAAAAATATAGGGCGCAACGTAAATTTTTCGAACATAAAAAATTGCAATTTTAGCAGCTCATTTTGGCACGATTTTGAACTTTCAAAAAATTGTAGCGCCGTTATTTACGGACCAATATTTAAAAACTATACATATTCGGATTTGGCAGCTGTTTTGGCTTCAGATAGGCCTAAGAAACCATAGGCGTGCTATTCCAAAGCTTTGGGAAAACGTTTTGAAAATTCAAAATCGATGGGTTTTAACCCATGTCTTTTGAGAAAAATGAAAAAATAGAATTGCTTTATATTGCCAGGGATGTTCCTACGTACCCCTACTAACTATAACCGGTGTCATTTCCCGCGCTTCCTCTAAAATAAAAATTTTCGATACAAATTAAATGAATAAGAAAACGTACCCCTTGATTCACAAAAAATCGTAGCGCCCTTATTTTCGATCCAATCATTACAAACGACACGGATTCGAATCCTGAGGCTTTTTACATAAGATACATGTAAAAAAATATAGGGCGCAACGTAAATTTTTCGAACATAAAAATTGCAATTTTAGCAGCTCATTTTGGCACGATTTTGAACTTTCAAAAATTGTAGCGCCGTTATTTACGGACCAATATTTAAAACTATACATATTCGGATTTGGCAGCTGTTTTGGCTTCAGATAGGCCTAAGAAACCATAGGCGTGCTATTCCAAAGCTTTGGGAAAACGTTTTGAAAATTCAAAATCGATGGGTTTTAACCCATGTCTTTTGAGAAAAATGAAAAAATAGAATTGCTTTATATTGCCAGGGATGTTCCTACGTACCCCTACTAACTATAACCGGTGTCATTTCCCGCGCTTCCTCTAAAATAAAAATTTTCGATACAAATTAAATGAATAAGAAAACGTACCCCTTGATTCACAAAAAATCGTAGCGCCCTTATTTTCGATCCAATCATTACAAACGACACGGATTCGAATCCTGAGGCTTTTTACATAAGATACATGTAAAAAATATAGGGCGCAACGTAAATTTTTCGAACATAAAAATTGCAATTTTAGCAGCTCATTTTGGCACGATTTTGAACTTTCAAAAATTGTAGCGCCGTTATTTACGGACCAATATTTAAAACTATACATATTCGGATTTGGCAGCTGTTTTGGCTTCAGATAGGCCTAAGAAACCATAGGCGTGCTATTCCAAAGCTTTGGGAAAACGTTTTGAAAATTCAAAATCGATGGGTTTTAACCCATGTCTTTTGAGAAAAATGAAAAAATAGAATTGCTTTATATTGCCAGGGATGTTCCTACGTACCCCTACTAACTATAACCGGTGTCATTTCCCGCGCTTCCTCTAAAATAAAAATTTTCGATACAAATTAAATGAATAAGAAAACGTACCCTTGATTCACAAAAAATCGTAGCGCCCTTATTTTCGATCCAATCATTACAAACGACACGGATTCGAATCCTGAGGCTTTTTACATAAGATACATGTAAAAAATATAGGGCGCAACGTAAATTTTTCGAACATAAAAATTGCAATTTTAGCAGCTCATTTTGGCACGATTTTGAACTTTCAAAAATTGTAGCGCCGTTATTTACGGACCAATATTTAAAACTATACATATTCGGATTTGGCAGCTGTTTTGGCTTCAGATAGGCCTAAGAAACCATAGGCGTGCTATTCCAAAGCTTTGGGAAAACGTTTTGAAAATTCAAAATCGATGGGTTTTAACCCATGTCTTTTGAGAAAAATGAAAAAATAGAATTGCTTTATATTGCCAGGGATGTTCCTACGTACCCCTACTAACTATAACCGGTGTCATTTCCCGCGCTTCCTCTAAAATAAAAATTTTCGATACAAATTAAATGAATAAGAAAACGTACCCTTGATTCACAAAAAATCGTAGCGCCCTTATTTTCGATCCAATCATTACAAACGACACGGATTCGAATCCTGAGGCTTTTTACATAAGATACATGTAAAAAATATAGGGCGCAACGTAAATTTTTCGAACATAAAAATTGCAATTTTAGCAGCTCATTTTGGCACGATTTTGAACTTTCAAAAATTGTAGCGCCGTTATTTACGGACCAATTTTTAAAAAACTATACATATTCGGATTTGGCAGCTGTTTTGGCTTCAGATAGGCCTAAGAAACCATAGGCGTGCTATTCCAAAGCTTTGGGAAAACGTTTTGAAAATTCAAAATCGATGGGTTTTAACCCATGTCTTTTTGAGAAAAAATGAAAAAAATAGAATTGCTTTATATTGCCAGGGGATGTTCCTACGTACCCCTACTAACTATAACCGGTGTCATTTCCCGCGCTTCCCTCTAAAATAAAAATTTTCGATACAAATTAAATGAATAAGAAAACGTACCCTTGATTCACAAAAAATCGTAGCGCCCTTATTTTCGATCCAATCATTACAAACGACACGGATTCGAATCCTGAGGCTTTTTTACATAAGATACATGTAAAAAAAATATAGGGTGCAACGTAAATTTTTCGAACATAAAAAATTGCAATTTTAGCAGCTCATTTTGGCACGATTTTGAACTTTCAAAAAATTGTAGCGCCGTTATTTACGGACCAATATTTAAAAACTATACATATTCGGATTTGGCAGCTGTTTTGGCTTCAGATAGGCCTAAGAAACCATAGGCGTGCTATTCCAAAGCTTTGGGAAAACGTTTTGAAAATTCAAAATCGATGGGTTTTAACCCATGTCTTTTTGAGAAAAAATGAAAAAAATAGAATTGCTTTATATTGCCAGGTGATGTTCCTACGTACCCCTACTAACTATAACCGGTGTCATTTCTCCGCGCTTCTCCTCTAAAATAAAAATTTTCGATACAAATTAAATGAATAAGAAAACGTACCCCTTGATTCACAAAAAAAATCGTAGCGCCCTTATTTTTGATCCAATCATTACAAACGACACGGATTCGGAATCCTGAGGCTTTTTACATAGGATACATGTAAAAAATATAGGGCGCAACGTAAATTTTTCGAACATAAAAAATTGCAATTTTAGCAGCTCATTTTGGCACGATTTTGAACTTTCAAAAAATTGTAGCGCCGTTATTTACGGACCAATATTTAAAAACTATACATATTCGGATTTGGCAGCTGTTTTGGCTTCAGATAGGCCTAAGAAACCATAGGCGTGCTATTCCAAAGCTTTGGGAAAACGTTTTGAAAATTCAAAATCGATGGGTTTTAACCCATGTCTTTTGAGAAAAATGAAAAAATAGAATTGCTTTATATTGCCAGGGATGTTCCTACGTACCCCTACTAACTATAACCGGTGTCATTTCTCCGCGCTTCCCCTCTAAAATAAAAATTTTCGATAGAAATTAAATGAATAAGAAAACGTACCCCTTGATTCACAAAAAAAATCGTAGCGCCCTTATTTTCGATCCAATCATTACAAACGACACGGATTCGAATCCTGAGGCTTTTTACATAGGATACATGTAAAAAATATAGGGCGCAACGTAAATTTTTTGAACATAAAAAATTGCAATTTTAGCAGCTCATTTTGGCACGATTTTGAACTTTCAAAAAATTGTAGCGCCGTTATTTACGGACCAATATTTAAAAACTATACATATTCGGATTTGGCAGCTGTTTTGGCTTCAGATAGGCCTAAGAAACCATAGGCGTGCTATTCCAAAGCTTTGGGAAAACGTTTTGAAAATTCAAAATCGATGGGTTTTAACCCATGTCTTTTGAGAAAAATGAAAAAATAGAATTGCTTTATATTGCCAGGGATGTTCCTACGTCCCCCTACTAACTATAACCGGTGTCATTTCTCCGCGCTTCTCCTCTAAAATAAAAATTTTCGATAGAAATTAAATGAATAAGAAAACGTACCCTTGATTCACAAAAAATCGTAGCGCCCTTATTTTCGATCCAATCATTACAAACGACACGGATTCGAATCCTGAGGCTTTTTACATAGGATACATGTAAAAAATATAGGGCGCAACGTAAATTTTTGAACATAAAAATTGCAATTTTAGCAGCTCATTTTGGCACGATTTTGAACTTTCAAAAAATTGTAGCGCCGTTATTTACGGACCAATATTTAAAAACTATACATATTCGGATTTGGCAGCTGTTTTGGCTTCAGATAGGCCTAAGAAACCATAGGCGTGCTATTCCAAAGCTTTGGGAAAACGTTTTGAAAATTCAAAATCGATGGGTTTTAACCCATGTCTTTTGAGAAAAATGAAAAAAATAGAATTGCTTTATATTGCCAGGTGATGTTCCTACGTACCCCTACTAACTATAACCGGTGTCATTTCTCCGCGCTTCTCCTCTAAAATAAAAATTTTCGATAGAAATTAAATGAATAAGAAAACGTACCCCTTGATTCACAAAAAAAATCGTAGCGCCCTTATTTTCGATCCAATCATTACAAACGACACGGATTCGAATCCTGAGGCTTTTTACATAGGATACATGTAAAAAATATAGGGCGCAACGTAAATTTTCGGAACATAAAAAATTGCAATTTTAGCAGCTCATTTTGGCACGATTTTGAACTTTCAAAAAATTGTAGCGCCGTTATTTACGGACCAATATTTAAAAACTATACATATTCGGATTTGGCAGCTGTTTTGGCTTCAGATAGGCCTAAGAAACCATAGGCGTGCTATTCCAAAGCTTTGGGAAAACGTTTTGAAAATTCAAAATCGATGGGTTTTAACCCATGTCTTTTTGAGAAAAAATGAAAAAAATAGAATTGCTTTATATTGCCAGGGGATGTTCCTACGTACCCCTACTAACTATAACCGGTGTCATTTCCCCGCGCTTCCCTCTAAAATAAAAATTTTCGATACAAATTAAATGAATAAGAAAACGTACCCCTTGATTCACAAAAAAAATCGTAGCGCCCTTATTTTCGATCCAATCATTACAAACGACACGGATTCGGAATCCTGAGGCTTTTTTACATAAGATACATGTAAAAAAAATATAGGGCGCAACGTAAATTTTCGAACATAAAAAATTGCAATTTTAGGAGCTCATTTTGGCACGATTTTGAACTTTCAAAAAATTGTAGCGCCGTTATTTACGGACCAATATTTAAATACTATACATATTCGGATTTGGCAGCTGTTTTGGCTTCAGATAGGCCTAAGAAACCATAGGCGTGCTATTCCACAGCTTTGGGAAAACGTTTTGAAAATTCAAAATCGATGGGTTTTAACCCATGTTTTTTTGAGAAAAAATGAAAAAAATAGAATTGCTTTATATTGCCAGGGGATGTTCCTACGTACCCCTACTAACTATAACCGGTGTCATTTCCCCGCGCTTCCCTCTAAAATAAAAATTTTCGATACAAATTAAATGAATAAGAAAACGTACCCCTTGATTCACAAAAAAAATCGTAGCGCCCTTATTTTCGATCCAATCATTACAAACGACACGGATTCGGAATCCTGAGGCTTTTTTACATAAGATACATGTAAAAAAAATATAGGGCGCAACGAAAATTTTTTGAACATAAAAAATTGCAATTTTAGCAGCTCATTTTGGCACGATTTTGAACTTTCAAAAAATTGTAGCGCCGTTATTTACGGACCAATATTTAAAAACTATACATATTCGGATTTGGCAGCTGTTTTGGCTTCAGATAGGCCTAAGAAACCATAGGCGTGCTATTCCAAAGCTTTGGGAAAACGTTTTGAAAATTCAAAATCGATGGGTTTTAACCCATGTCTTTTTGAGAAAAAATGAAAAAAATAGAATTGCTTTATATTGCCAGGGGATGTTCCTACGTACCCCTACTAACTATAACCGGTGTCATTTCCCGCGCTCCCCCTCTAAAATAAAAATTTTCGATACAAATTAAATGAATAAGAAAACGTACCCCTTGATTCACAAAAAAAATCGTAGCGCCCTTATTTTCGATCCAATCATTACAAACGACACGGATTCGGAATCCTGAGGCTTTTTTACATAAGATACATGTAAAAAAAATATAGGGCGCAACGTAAATTTTTTGAACATAAAAAATTGCAATTTTAGCAGCTCATTTTGGCACGATTTTGAACTTTCAAAAAATTGTAGCGCCGTTATTTACGGACCAATATTTAAAAACTATACATATTCGGATTTGGCAGCTGTTTTGGCTTCAGATAGGCCTAAGAAACCATAGGCGTGCTATTCCAAAGCTTTGGGAAAACGTTTTGAAAATTCAAAATCGATGGGTTTTAACCCATGTCTTTTTGAGAAAAAATGAAAAAATAGAATTGCTTTATATTGCCAGGGATGTTCCTACGTACCCCTACTAACTATAACCGGTGTCATTTCTCCGCGCTTCTCCTCTAAAATAAAAATTTTCGATAGAAATTAAATGAATAAGAAAACGTACCCCTTGATGCACAAAAAAAATCGTAGCGCCCTTATTTTCGATCCAATCATTACAAACGACACGGATTCGGAATCCTGAGGCTTTTTTACATAGGATACATGTAAAAAAAATATAGGGCGCAACGTAAATTTTGTGAACATAAAAAATTGCAATTTTAGCAGCTCATTTTGGCACGATTTTGAACTTTCAAAAAATTGTAGCGCCGTTATTTACGGACCAATATTTAAAAACTATACATATTCGGATTTGGCAGCTGTTTTGGCTTCAGATAGGCCTAAGAAACCATAGGCGTGCTATTCCAAAGCTTTGGGAAAACGTTTTGAAAATTCAAAATCGATGGGTTTTAACCCATGTCTTTTTGAGAAAAAATGAAAAAAATAGAATTGCTTTATATTGCCAGGGGATGTTCCTACGTACCCTACTAACTATAACCGGTGTCATTTCTCCGCGCTTCCCCTCTAAAATAAAAATTTTCGATAGAAATTAAATGAATAAGAAAACGTACCCCTTGATTCACAAAAAAAATCGTAGCGCCCTTATTTTCGATCCAATCATTACAAACGACACGGATTCGGAATCCTGAGGCTTTTTTACATAGGATACATGTAAAAAAAATATAGGGCGCAACGTAAATTTTTGAACATAAAAAATTGCAATTTTAGCAGCTCATTTTGGCACGATTTTGAACTTTCAAAAAATTGTAGCGCCGTTATTTACGGACCAATATTTAAAAACTATACATATTCGGATTTGGCAGCTGTTTTGGCTTCAGATAGGCCTAAGAAACCATAGGCGTGCTATTCCAAAGCTTTGGGAAAACGTTTTGAAAATTCAAAATCGATGGGTTTTAACCCATGTCTTTTTGAGAAAAAATGAAAAAAATAGAATTGCTTTATATTGCCAGGGATGTTCCTACGTACCCCTACTAACTATAACCGGTGTCATTTCTCCGCGCTTCTCCTCTAAAATAAAAATTTTCGATAGAAATTAAATGAATAAGAAAACGTACCCCTTGATGCACAAAAAAAATCGTAGCGCCCTTATTTTCGATCCAATCATTACAAACGACACGGATTCGAATCCTGAGGCTTTTTACATAGGATACATGTAAAAAATATAGGGCGCAACGTAAATTTTTGAACATAAAAATTGCAATTTTAGCAGCTCATTTTGGCACGATTTTGAACTTTCAAAAAATTGTAGCGCCGTTATTTACGGACCAATATTTAAAAACTATACATATTCGGATTTGGCAGCTGTTTTGGCTTCAGATAGGCCTAAGAAACCATAGGCGTGCTATTCCAAAGCTTTGGGAAAACGTTTTGAAAATTCAAAATCGATGGGTTTTAACCCATGTCTTTTTGAGAAAAAATGAAAAAATAGAATTGCTTTATATTGCCAGGGGATGTTCCTACGTACCCCTACTAACTATAACCGGTGTCATTTCCCCGCGCTTCCCCTCTAAAATAAAAATTTTCGATACAAATTAAATGAATAAGAAAACGTACCCCTTGATTCACAAAAAAAATCGTAGCGCCCTTATTTTCGATCCAATCATTACAAACGACACGGATTCGGAATTCTGAGGCTTTTTTACATAAGATACATGTAAAAAAATATAGGGCGCAACGTAAATTTTTCGAACATAAAAAATTGCAATTTTAGCAGCTCATTTTGGCACGATTTTGAACTTTCAAAAAATTGTAGCGCCGTTATTTACGGACCAATATTTAAAAACTATACATATTCGGATTTGGCAGCTGTTTTGGCTTCAGATAGGCCTAAGAAACCATAGGCGTGCTATTCCAAAGCTTTGGGAAAACGTTTTGAAAATTCAAAATCGATGGGTTTTAACCCATGTCTTTTTGAGAAAAAATGAAAAAAATAGAATTGCTTTATATTGCCAGGGGATGTTCCTACGTACCCCTACTAACTATAACCGGTGTCATTTCCCCGCGCTTCCCCTCTAAAATAAAAATTTTCGATACAAATTAAATGAATAAGAAAACGTACCCTTGATTCACAAAAAATCGTAGCGCCCTTATTTTCGATCCAATCATTACAAACGACACGGATTCGGAATCCTGAGGCTTTTTTACATAAGATACATGTAAAAAAAATATAGGGCGCAACGTAAATTTTTCGAACATAAAAAATTGCAATTTTAGCAGCTCATTTTGGCACGATTTTGAACTTTCAAAAAATTGTAGCGCCGTTATTTACGGACCAATTTTTAAAAAACTATACATATTCGGATTTGGCAGCTGTTTTGGCTTCAGATAGGCCTAAGAAACCATAGGCGTGCTATTCCAAAGCTTTGGGAAAACGTTTTGAAAATTCAAAATCGATGGGTTTTAACCCATGTCTTTTTGAGAAAAAATGAAAAAAATAGAATTGCTTTATATTGCCAGGGGATGTTCCTACGTACCCCTACTAACTATAACCGGTGTCATTTCTCCGCGCTTCCCCTCTAAAATAAAAATTTTCGATAGAAATTAAATGAATAAGAAAACGTACCCTTGATTCACAAAAAATCGTAGCGCCCTTATTTTCGATCCAATCATTACAAACGACACGGATTCAGAATCCTGAGGCTTTTTTACATAGGATACATGTAAAAAAATATAGGGCGCAACGTAAATTTTTTGAACATAAAAAATTGCAATTTTAGCAGCTCATTTTGGCACGATTTTGAACTTTCAAAAAATTGTAGCGCCGTTATTTACGGACCAATTTTTAAAAAACTATACATATTCGGATTTGGCAGCTGTTTTGGCTTCAGATAGGCCTAAGAAACCATAGGCGTGCTATTCCAAAGCTTTGGGAAAACGTTTTGAAAATTCAAAATCGATGGGTTTTAACCCATGTCTTTTGAGAAAAATGAAAAAATAGAATTGCTTTATATTGCCAGGGATGTTCCTACGTACCCCTACTAACTATAACCGGTGTCATTTCTCCGCGCTTCCTCTAAAATAAAAATTTTCGATAGAAATTAAATGAATAAGAAAACGTCCCCCTTGATTCACAAAAAATCGTAGCGCCCTTATTTTCGATCCAATCATTACAAACGACACGGATTCGAATCCTGAGGCTTTTTACATAGGATACATGTAAAAAATATAGGGCGCAACGTAAATTTTTCGAACATAAAAATTGCAATTTTAGCAGCTCATTTTGGCACGATTTTGAACTTTCAAAAATTGTAGCGCCGTTATTTACGGACCAATATTTAAAACTATACATATTCGGATTTGGCAGCTGTTTTGGCTTCAGATAGGCCTAAGAAACCATAGGCGTGCTATTCCAAAGCTTTGGGAAAACGTTTTGAAAATTCAAAATCGATGGGTTTTAACCCATGTCTTTTGAGAAAAATGAAAAAATAGAATTGCTTTATATTGCCAGGGATGTTCCTACGTACCCCTACTAACTATAACCGGTGTCATTTCCCGCGCTTCCTCTAAAATAAAAATTTTCGATAGAAATTAAATGAATAAGAAAACGTACCCTTGATTCACAAAAAATCGTAGCGCCCTTATTTTCGATCCAATCATTACAAACGACACGGATTCGAATCCTGAGGCTTTTTACATAGGATACATGAAAAAAAATATAGGGCGCAACGTAAATTTTTGAACATAAAAATTGCAATTTTAGCAGCTCATTTTGGCACGATTTTGAACTTTCAAAAATTGTAGCGCCGTTATTTACGGACCAATTTTTAAAAAACTATACATATTCGGATTTGGCAGCTGTTTTGGCTTCAGATAGGCCTAAGAAACCATAGGCGTGCTATTCCAAAGCTTTGGGAAAACGTTTTGAAAATTCAAAATCGATGGGTTTTAACCCATGTCTTTTGAGAAAAATGAAAAAATAGAATTGCTTTATATTGCCAGGGATGTTCCTACGTACCCCTACTAACTATAACCGGTGTCATTTCTCCGCGCTTCCTCTAAAATAAAAATTTTCGATAGAAATTAAATGAATAAGAAAACGTACCCTTGATGCACAAAAAATCGTAGCGCCCTTATTTTCGATCCAATCATTACAAACGACACGGATTCGAATCCTGAGGCTTTTTACATAGGATACATGTAAAAAATATAGGGCGCAACGTAAATTTTTCGAACATAAAAATTGCAATTTTAGCAGCTCATTTTGGCACGATTTTGAACTTTCAAAAATTGTAGCGCCGTTATTTACGGACCAATATTTAAAACTATACATATTCGGATTTGGCAGCTGTTTTGGCTTCAGATAGGCCTAAGAAACCATAGGCGTGCTATTCCAAAGCTTTGGGAAAACGTTTTGAAAATTCAAAATCGATGGGTTTTAACCCATGTCTTTTGAGAAAAATGAAAAAATAGAATTGCTTTATATTGCCAGGGATGTTCCTACGTACCCCTACTAACTATAACCGGTGTCATTTCCCGCGCTTCTCCTCTAAAATAAAAATTTTCGATAGAAATTAAATGAATAAGAAAACGTACCCTTGATGCACAAAAAATCGTAGCGCCCTTATTTTCGATCCAATCATTACAAACGACACGGATTCGAATCCTGAGGCTTTTTACATAGGATACATGTAAAAAATATAGGGCGCAACGTAAATTTTTCGAACATAAAAATTGCAATTTTAGCAGCTCATTTTGGCACGATTTTGAACTTTCAAAAATTGTAGCGCCGTTATTTACGGACCAATATTTAAAAACTATACATATTCGGATTTGGCAGCTGTTTTGGCTTCAGATAGGCCTAAGAAACCATAGGCGTGCTATTCCAAAGCTTTGGGAAAACGTTTTGAAAATTCAAAATCGATGGGTTTTAACCCATGTCTTTTGAGAAAAATGAAAAATAGAATTGCTTTATATTGCCAGGGATGTTCCTACGTACCCCTACTAACTATAACCGGTGTCATTTCTCCGCGCTTCCTCTAAAATAAAAATTTTCGATAGAAATTAAATGAATAAGAAAACGTACCCTTGATGCACAAAAAATCGTAGCGCCCTTATTTTCGATCCAATCATTACAAACGACACGGATTCGAATCCTGAGGCTTTTTACATAGGATACATGTAAAAAAATATAGGGCGCAACGTAAATTTTTGAACATAAAAATTGCAATTTTAGCAGCTCATTTTGGCACGATTTTGAACTTTCAAAAATTGTAGCGCCGTTATTTACGGACCAATATTTAAAACTATACATATTCGGATTTGGCAGCTGTTTTGGCTTCAGATAGGCCTAAGAAACCATAGGCGTGCTATTCCAAAGCTTTGGGAAAACGTTTTGAAAATTCAAAATCGATGGGTTTTAACCCATGTCTTTTGAGAAAAATGAAAAATAGAATTGCTTTATATTGCCAGGGATGTTCCTACGTACCCCTACTAACTATAACCGGTGTCATTTCTCCGCGCTTCTCCTCTAAAATAAAAATTTTCGATAGAAATTAAATGAATAAGAAAACGTACCCTTGATGCACAAAAAATCGTAGCGCCCTTTATTTTCGATCCAATCATTACAAACGACACGGATTCGAATCCTGAGGCTTTTTACATAGGATACATGTAAAAAAATATAGGGCGCAACGTAAATTTTTGAACATAAAAATTGCAATTTTAGCAGCTCATTTTGGCACGATTTTGAACTTTCAAAAATTGTAGCGCCGTTATTTACGGACCAATTTTTAAAAAACTATACATATTCGGATTTGGCAGCTGTTTTGGCTTCAGATAGGCCTAAGAAACCATAGGCGTGCTATTCCAAAGCTTTGGGAAAACGTTTTGAAAATTCAAAATCGATGGGTTTTAACCCATGTCTTTTGAGAAAAATGAAAAAATAGAATTGCTTTATATTGCCAGGGATGTTCCTACGTACCCTACTAACTATAACCGGTGTCATTTCCCGCGCTTCCCTCTAAAATAAAAATTTTCGATACAAATTAAATGAATAAGAAAACGTACCCTTGATTCACAAAAAAATCGTAGCGCCCTTATTTTCGATCCAATCATTACAAACGACACGGATTCGGAATTCTGAGGCTTTTTTACATAAGATACATGTAAAAAAATATAGGGCGCAACGTAAATTTTTCGAACATAAAAAATTGCAATTTTAGCAGCTCATTTTGGCACGATTTTGAACTTTCAAAAAATTGTAGCGCCGTTATTTACGGACCAATATTTAAAAACTATACATATTCGGATTTGGCAGCTGTTTTGGCTTCAGATAGGCCTAAGAAACCATAGGCGTGCTATTCCAAAGCTTTGGGAAAACGTTTTGAAAATTCAAAATCGATGGGTTTTAACCCATGTCTTTTTGAGAAAAAATGAAAAAAATAGAATTGCTTTATATTGCCAGGGGATGTTCCTACGTACCCCTACTAACTATAACCGGTGTCAATTCCCCGCGCTTCCCCTCTAAAATAAAAATTTTCCATACAAATTAAATGAATAAGAAAACGTACCCTTGATTCACAAAAAAATCGTAGCGCCCTTATTTTCGATCCAATCATTACAAACGACACGGATTCGGAATCCTGAGGCTTTTTTACATAAGATACATGTAAAAAATATATCGGGCGCAACGTAAATTTTTCGAACATAAAAAATTGCAATTTTAGCAGCTCATTTTGGCACGATTTTGAACTTTCAAAAAATTGTAGCGCCGTTATTTACGGACCGATATTTAAAAACTATACATATTCGGATTTGGCAGCTGTTTTGGCTTCAGATAGGCCTAAGAAACCATAGGCGTGCTATTCCAAAGCTTTGGGAAAACGTTTTGAAAATTCAAAATCGATGGGTTTTAACCCATGTCTTTTGAGAAAAATGAAAAAATAGAATTGCTTTATATTGCCAGGGATGTTCCTACGTACCCCTACTAACTATAACCGGTGTCATTTCCCGCGCTTCCCTCTAAAATAAAAATTTTCGATACAAATTAAATGAATAAGAAAACGTACCCCTTGATTCACAAAAAAAATCGTAGCGCCCTTATTTTCGATCCAATCATTACAAACGACACGGATTCGGAATCCTGAGGCTTTTTTACATAATATACATGTAAAAAAAATATAGGGCGCAGCGTAAATTTTCGGAACATAAAAAATTGCAATTTTAGCAGCTCATTTTGGCACGATTTTGAACTTTCAAAAAATTGTAGCGCCGTTATTTACGGACCAATATTTAAAAACTATACATATTCGGATTTGGCAGCTGTTTTGGCTTCAGATAGGCCTAAGAAACCATAGGCGTGCTATTCCAAAGCTTTGGGAAAACGTTTTGAAAATTCAAAATCGATGGGTTTTAACCCATGTCTTTTTGAGAAAAAATGAAAAAAATAGAATTGCTTTATATTGCCAGGGGATGTTCCTACGTACCCCTACTAACTATAACCGGTGTCATTTCTCCGCGCTTCTCCTCTAAAATAAAAATTTTCGATAGAAATTAAATGAATAAGAAAACGTACCCCTTGATGCACAAAAAAAATCGTAGCGCCCTTATTTTCGATCCAATCATTACAAACGACACGGATTCGGAATCCTGAGGCTTTTTTACATAGGATACATGTAAAAAAAATATAGGGCGCAACGTAAATTTTTTGAACATAAAAAATTGCAATTTTAGCAGCTCATTTTGGCACGATTTTGAACTTTCAAAAAATTGTAGCGCCGTTATTTACGGACCAATATTTAAAAACTATTCATATTCGGATTTGGCAGCTGTTTTGGCTTCAGATAGGCCTAAGAAACCATAGGCGTGCTATTCCAAAGCTTTGGGAAAACGTTTTGAAAATTCAAAATCGATGGGTTTTAACCCATGTCTTTTTGAGAAAAAATGAAAAAAATAGAATTGCTTTATATTGCCAGGGGATGTTCCTACGTACCCCTACTAACTATAACCGGTGTCATTTCTCCGCGCTTCTCCTCTAAAATAAAAATTTTCGATAGAAATTAAATGAATAAGAAAACGTACCCCTTGATGCACAAAAAAAATCGTAGCGCCCTTATTTTCGATCCAATCATTACAAACGACACGGATTCGGAATCCTGAGGCTTTTTTACATAGGATACATGTAAAAAAAATATAGGGCGCAACGTAAATTTTTTGAACATAAAAAATTGCAATTTTAGCAGCTCATTTTGGCACGATTTTGAACTTTCAAAAAATTGTAGCGCCGTTATTTACGGACCAATATTTAAAAACTATTCATATTCGGATTTGGCAGCTGTTTTGGCTTTAGATAGGCCTAAGAAACCATAGGCGTGCTATTCCAAAGCTTTGGGAAAACGTTTTGAAAATTCAAAATCGATGGGTTTTAACCCATGTCTTTTTGATAAATAATGAAAAAAATAGAATTGCTTTATATTGCGAGGGGACGTTCCTACGTACCCCTCGTAACTATAACCGGTGTCATTTCCCCGCGCTTCCTCTCTAAATCTTCCTATAAAAAAATCTTCCTTTTCCCTTTTATTTATAGTAAGTAATTGTAATATAATGTAATTGTAAAAAAAGTTGCAATCCTAAGATTGACGTGCAAATCGCTCTTAGTTTACACATTACCCATAAGGTTTCTTCTTAATTCATTACAATAAAATCAATCGTAAGGGTTGCAACTTTTTATTATATTAAAACTTGGTTATTTTAATTATTTTTTTAGCTAATATAATTATTAAATTAAGATAAAAAAATTAATTATATTAATAATGTATAATTTAAAACAGATAAGAAGTTTGAATTAAATATTTCTGAAGCCGCGGACTTCAAAAATGTGTGATTCAAACTTCTTAACTGTTAAATTTAAACTCTGTAAAAAAACTTGTATAAATTATTAGATATAATAAAGAGTCTTTATTGTTACCCGAATTTTAATAATTATTCATTGGAAGAGCAAGAGCAAGAGCAAGAGCAAGAGTCAGGTGGGCTTTTACACTTAACTACTTAAACTGCTTAAATTAATATTATAGGACCTGTACTTTATAAGGTTTAAAACATTTACTTCGTATAACAACGCCATAGCTCAGATGGTTAGAGATCGGTTGTTTGTTCAAATGGTCTCGTGTTCGATTCCCATACCGGTCGAAGTTAAAAATTTTTAAAAATCTTTAAGAAAAATCCAACGAGCAACGAGCCGAACGAGACGAATGACGAATGACGAATGACCGTAGGATACTCGTGATTTGAAAAATATTTTTAAAAATCTCTAAGATAAACCCTCGGCCGACTCGGCCGACTCGGCCGACTGATACTCGCGATTTGTGAAAATTATATTTTTGCAAAGTAATTTACTTTTATTTATATTTATTTTAATATAACCATTTGAATTAAACTGCAGAAGAGAATTAAAAAAGAAACAAGAGGTAAGTTATAAATTTATTTATTTCCCTGCCCCCCTTTACATCCCATGTCATGTGTACTTTATAAGGTTTAAAACACTTACTTCGTATAACAACGCCATAGCTCAGATGGTTAGAGATCGGTTGTTTGTTCAAATGGTCTCGTGTTCGATTCCCATACCGGTCGAAGTTAAAAATTTTTAAAAATCTTTAAGAAAAATCCAACGAGCAACGAGCCGAACGAGACGAATGACGAATGACGAATGACCGTAGGATACTCGTGATTTGAAAAATATTTTTAAAAATCTCTAAGATAAACCCTCGGCCGACTCGGCCGACTCGGCCGACTGATACTCGCGATTTGTGAAAATTATATTTTTGCAAAGTAATTTACTTTTATTTATATTTATTTTAATATAACCATTTGAATTAAACTGCAGAAGAGAATTAAAAAAGAAACAAGAGGTAAGTTATAAATTTATTTATTTCCCTGCCCCCCTTTACATCCCATGTCATGTGTACTTTATAAGGTTTAAAACACTTACTTCGTATAACAACGCCATAGCTCAGATGGTTAGAGATCGGTTGTTTGTTCAAATGGTCTCGTGTTCGATTCCCATACCGGTCGAAGTTAAAAATTTTTAAAAATCTTTAAGAAAAATCCAACGAGCAACGAGCCGAACGAGACGAATGACGAATGACGAATGACCGTAGGATACTCGTGATTAGAAAAATATTTTTAAAAATCTCTAAGATAAACCCTCGGCCGACTCGGCCGACTCGGCCGACCGTAACATAGAATTTAAAACAGAAATATTTTTCGGCCGACTATTACGTCCCCTGTTACGAGTTAACATATTTTTTTAAGAAAAGAAACAACAGTAATTTATTGTTATTTATATTTATTTTAATATAACCATTTGAATTAAACTGCAGAAGAGAATTAAAAAAGAAACAAGAGGTAAGTTATAAATTTATTTATTTCCCAGACCCCCTTTACATCCCAATGGACTTAACGCCCTTTACAACTAAGACTAAGTCTACTTTAAGAGGTCAAAAGCGCCGACATTCGCATTTGAATGTGCGCGGTCTTGAGCCACCCTCTTTCCTAACACTTTTACAAAGGCATGTTTTAAGGCCTCACAGCCTTACAACACTCTGTCATTTACTAAACGTTATGTGTTCCAATGTGAAGGGCAAGGAATAGTTAAAACTAAGAAAGGCAAAAATGTTAATCGAAAACATAAGCCTTTCGCATTGGAGACACATAACGGTGTCTTAAAATAGCTGTAAAAGATGTATTATTTGTTACAAATTTAAAAGTCCAATTCCTGTTAACATTAATTAATATTAAAATATATTGGACGTAAACATTATGATTAATATAATAAAGACTTAGATTAACTAAATAATATATACAAGTTGTTACAAATTTGAAAAACTAAAAATAATGAAAAACTACAATCTCTTTTATAATTATAAATAAATAATTAAAAATTATAGTAAATAGAAGTGAATAATATGAAATTGCTTTAGGTGTAGTCGAAAAGCTATAACAATAACTGTGTATTTTAATAATAATTATAAACTAAAAGTCTTATGAAAAAATTACACAAACAAAAAGGAAGTAAAAAGGGAAAAATAAAAGGTAAGTACCTCTTTAAAATACAAAGAAGTAAAACGAATAAAAAAATAAATAGCTAAGGATCCAATAACTAAATGAAGGTAGGGTGGCTTTCATATTTTTAAGAATAACTAAATATATAAATTAAAACTAAGCGTTATTCTTTCGCTGGTCCATCACTAACTTTCTTGAGTTGATTTCGCAGTGAATTTAATGGTTGGTCCTCGATGAAATGTATTATCAAGAAATCCTTAAGCTAAGTTTTGAAGTAACTTTACAAAATGTGTATGTCTTTGCACCATATTTGGAAGCACATTGTTCCTTTGGGTGTCGAAGGCAATACTATTTCTTGGACATTGTTTCAAATTACTTAAACTAAGATTAAACAACCCTTCTATATTTGTTCAATTTCAAACAACAAATATAATAGTTCTGCCCAACGCTCTGTGTTTAATTTTGAATTTAGTTTTTATATATTTAATAGTTTTTGAAAAATCAAGTTCTAAAATAAACTGAATATAAATTTATTTCAAATAGTCTATGACAGTATTTAGTTGTAATTTAATTAAAAGAATAAAATTTAGAAAATGAATTTTAAGTCAAAATAGGCAAAGATATTTCGAAAAATGTGTTGTGTAGTGAACTTAAAACTACCCTAAAACATGAAATCAAACAGAAGGGCCCCCGTACACAGTACAGGTAGTCACAACTGTCTTCAGCTATAAAACAATGTCCAAGAAAACACTAAAGCCTTATTTATAAATTGCGTTGCCCGGTAATTAGTTTTCATTAATTAAAATAAAATACCTTTTTTTTTTAAGTTTCTCAAAGCGAATCTCTGTACAAGATCTTACCGACACAAAAGGGAATGAACACTTGCAAAATACATCTTATTTACGAAACAGGATAACAATCTACTTATAAATTAAAACTAATCCTCCTTTGGCTGGTCCAGTAGTGTCGTTCTTGGATAAGAAGCTTCAAAGTACGGGAAACTGATCCTCGACAAAAAGTATTTCCAATAGATCCTTAAACTTGATATTGTAGTACAATCAATTCAATTCCATACCCTATAAAAATTAAATTTATTAATACTCTCGCTACAAGGCGCTCTGAATTTTTGGGGCAGTAAACATACATTTTATGTAAATTAACCTATGATGGTGAACCTACAAAAACAAATGTCACTCGCTTATTTGTCATTGGTTATGACATGTTAGCAAAGGTTATTAAAGCAATTTCTATTTTTATAATGAAGGAAGATTATCAAAAATGGCAGCTATTGTAAATTTGGAAAGTTATTTGCAGATCGTAATGGTCAGACTTATGAATGAATGGCCACCATTAAAAAGGTATGTATTTCTTTATTTTCTTATTGATATATTACAAACGTAATAATAATAACGGTGATAACAAAGCAAGTGCAAAAATACAAGGGTTTTTAATTTGTATTTTTTAAAACAAAACTAAGGCACGATACTCACGTACTTAGGTCGACCTATGTTAAAAAACTGCAAGTTAAAAACTCTTGTATTTTGCACTTGCTTTCTTTTCACCGTTAATATTATTACGTTTGTAATATATCAACATGAAACTGATGAAATACATACTTCGTAACGGTGGCCTTCCATTAGTAAGTCTGACTGCAATTACGTTTAGACTTAGTATGTATTTGGATAATTTATTTCTTATATTTTCCAGGATGCAGAAACACGACTACTTAATATTTGAAAATAAATAACCACAAAAGGAGGTAGAAACTTATTCAAACTCAATTTATAATCCGTAAACCCCTTCGTAAAAGAGTCAAAAATGATTATTTGGATTTGAACATCCTAATCGATAATGGTAAAAGTAATGAATGAACATTAAATAATTTTAAACAATTTAATGAATTGATCCTTTTAGCTAGTACGATGTTTAGATCTTGTTTAGAATGGTTTTGAACTATAATTCGCAACTAATTGCTTGGAACTCTTTCTTTTAACTCTTTTGCTACTCCCTAAATTGATTGCCGGTTAGGGAACTGGAACAATTGTTAATATCTAATTTACTTTGGGACATCTACATCAATGATATTAATTTCCTGTAAATTTATTTATATTTTGTTTGTAAATATAAATAACGAACTTTTCATTTTAGGAAACAATGTATTCTATCCAAAGCCCATACGAGTGTGTCGCTTTATTTACTAATTGAAACAACAAAAGTTACTAGTTTGTGTGTATTCTGAACATCGTGCAATTGCTGATACCGATTTACTTTAAGAATATGTTGGGATCTTGGATTATTAAATAATTATTTAGTATATGGAATGTTAGTTATGTTTATTTAATTTATAGAATTTTTCTAACAATTACGTTTAGAAGCCAGACCATGTTCAACTAGTATTCTCACATGCAAGTGCCTTCCACTTATGAAAAGGAAAAGGTGGTCATTATATACGTAATTGCCAAATTAAGTCAACAAATAAAATTGCCCATTACAAACGGTTGCTTTTACAAATAGTTTACTTCGCATTAATCAGTTTGATACTGTTAAAAGCACCTTTATAAAGCATTTCTCTTAAGTTTTTATTTAATTTATATGTTTAGTTATGTTTTATTATTAATTTAACAGAAAACTAATTGTAAAAACTAAGCTTTTGTAAACAGATTTTGATCTGTGACTTTTTATTATTTGAACAATTTAAACTGACTAACGCTTGAAACTGATTATTATATCTTAAGTTTCTGTAATTACACTTGGTTCTTTGCTTGAATTATTAAAACTATTAATTTCTACCAATATTAATTGTGTTTTATTGCATTACTAATATTAATAATTAATTGCAGTTTAGATAATATTAGATGAAATAGCAAATTAGAAATGATAGAAAATAACTCACACCAAGCGTTGTTTTTAAAAGTATTCCCCAAAAGGCACTCGTATATTAATTATTAAGAAACCGTGTGTTAATTGATTTAAAACTAAACAAATAGGTACAGCACAGAACTAAAACCGTGTGTTCTATACGAAAGTTGATTTACAACTGATAGCAATAAAATGCAATCTCTAAATTCGAAAATACCAAAAATTACTATAAGCGAATCAGACGATTCATAAAACTTTTTCCAATACTGTTCGTTTAATTTAAAAAATAATTACTAACTTTTGGATTTTGACTTTGGCTAAATTTTCTGCGGATTATTTTCAAAATTCAATAGCTGAACAAAGGAAAACTTTTGGCGTACAGAGATCAATACTGCATTGAAGAATTTTAAAAAATAATTCAATTTTGCCATCACTTTAATTTTCGATTGATAATGTTTGTTATAAGTGTTGGACTTCTACCCAATTACATAGTATTGAATTAATAATCAAATTTTAATTAATTAAAAATTGTTTAGCAGTTTATTGTATTGATAAAATTAAATTAAAAGCAAAAGAAAATGACTAACTCTTAATTCTGATTATTATATTGTACGATAGGTCAAACGAAATCATTTGGTTTTTGAATTAATTTTAACACGTTTAAATCCAACGGAGATGAAAAATAATCTTTTTATTTTATTATCTAGTTTAAATAAAACATTAAAACCCACTTTAAAATAATTAAACCATGAATTTAAATAAATTACTATTAGATTTCAGATTTTAACTTGTAGCTCTCTTTGCCTAACTAAATTTAATTTGGGGCGGGTGAGGAAAATCAAATAACTCAAACAATGGGAGGCAGTTCTAAATACATAGGTAATTACAAAAAGTATTCAAGTATAACACAATTCCAATTAGATGGTGGCAAAATTCTGTTACAATTATTTGAATTTCGTACATACCATAACGAAATTATGATATCAATTATATTGTGCGTTTTTTAATATTAATTATTTATGTATTATTTTACAATAAAAAAATAGATAACATATTAAAATAGTTTGTCTTTGTTGTTACGATGTATTTTTGAAATACTACCTCATTCAATGTTGAAATTAACCGGCAATCAAAAAAATATTTACAGCCCCTTAATAATACTTTTGTAAAAAACTTATTTACTTTCCTCAGCAAACCAACAAACCCCACAAATGCAAAAAACAAATTAAAACTCACTGGATAATTATAAACTCGACTCTTCTTCCAACGATGGCAAAAGAAACAATTAAATTTCATCATAAATTCATTAAGTCCATTCGAAAAAATTTGATATATAAAAAGGGTTGAAGATGGTGTGGTTTAATACATAATACCTCTGCATTTTAATTCTTGTCTGTAAAATAAAGAAATAATTATTACCTGAAATCTTTTACGAAATGTGTAAATTTTAAAAGAAATCGTTACAGTTACTATTTACCTTAAATGAAGGGTTCTAATGAGAATTAGATGAACTAATTTATAATAACAAAATAAGACACCACCGTAAGACTTCACTGTATATTGAAAACTGATTCAGAAATGGAAAGTTTTATGTAAGTGTTGATATACGTGATATCTGCAGACCCCAAAGCTAAGTTACCTGATATCAAAAGCCATAAGGCCAAATAAAATTATCGATTCATTTTGTTAAAGGAAAAACATAATACAATGTATTACGAACATATTTGTTCCTACTCTATTTTAATTAAACCCTTAATTTTTAGTTTGCAAACGACAAGGAATTAACCACTTCAAAAATGACTAAATGACCAGTTATCGTAACTGCTTTATTCCAAATTAAATACTTGGTAATTTTCCAAAATGTATAAGCTTTAATTTATACATTGAAAGCTGAAAAAAGAAACAGGACCGTATTCAAACGCCATGAATTGTTTTGGCATTTGAATTCTCAAACAAATAGAGTAATTGTATCCGATTTCTTAAAAAATCTCTCAGTGAGAAAATAAACTTACTTTTGCCCAAGTTGGGATTATAGATCTTCTTCCTGGAATGTGTATTGTTCAGTCTGATTCATAGCTGATGTTAATGCTCTGAATTTGTATTAAAATGGAATACTGTTATTGAAGATCTTTTAGTAAATCAAAAGGAACACCACGCATGCTAATTCAATCCACCCAGAATCCTTAAGCAATTGAAGGTTTCTATTTCCTATGGTAGTAATTAATCTGAAAAATATTAATTAACTTAAATCCTTTTTAGTTACAATAAAGAATATTATGAAAATTCAACAAATTCTTGAGTAAATGAAAGTTTAAAAAAAAAACTTACCAACTGCCCGTTTAGGGGAGGAACCATTGATTGCCCCATCTTTGCAAATGAAACAGTATTGTCTTCGTGTCAATATTTCTTATAGAAACTGGAGGTATAGCAATTATTTAGATGGGTGTCTCGAAGCTGAACAGAAGAAGCACACAGTTGTTTCATCCCTCAGCTTCTCGTATCCACTGTTGGATATAAGCCCCTTCTAGATTCTTCCAGTTCTCTGTTTTATGCCCTGTTCATCCAGTTCCCTGTCACCCTGCGTATATCATCGCTCCATCTAGTTGGTGGTCTGCCTCTACTTCTTTTAGTTTCCCTAGGTCTCCATTCCATGATTCGTTTGGTCCATCGATTATCGATGACACTGTTGTTTACCTCAATATTAATAAGCTCATCTTCATCTAAAAATAGTTAAAATTAAGATTGTTATTAAAGTAAGAATTAAATAATTTGCCTTCGTAAAATATGTTGAAGTTTATTAGCTTTAGTCGCCTCTTACGATAGGATGTAATAAAGCCATGGCACTTTTGTTTTTAGTTACTACTAGGAGGGAAAGAATAAGTCGATTCCATAGATTCTGGTCCATCCATTATTTGTTATCGATTTGGCTGTTTGATTTCTTTGTCCTGTAAAAGATGAATTTGGATTTAATTTTTGTGCTTGATATATATCGATATACTAATTCAATAATATAACAACTTAAAAATCTTATTTTTCACATATCTGATGATACAAAATACTCTTATTACGACTTTATCATGGAGCATTTGTGTTATGAAATATATGGATTAAAGGAGTCGTCCCAGTTTGAAATAATTTTCTTTGATCTTATTGAAATTTGAATCATCAAATGAGGACTAAATATCATGATGAATAACACAAAAAAATTGTTTATTGATTGAAAGGGAAATGAGCAAGAGCATATCGAATTAAAAATGAAAAGTTATCATAACTTTTTTGTACACAGAGATAATTAAAAAAACTTTTCAAATTGCTGTTTATAGTTAATGAAAGCATTTAAAAAATTATATCAATTTTTTAAACATGAGTTTTACAAACAAAAAACTTCATTTAAAATATTGATTTGAAAATTTGATAATGTTATACCAGAGTAACCATTAATTTTATTGACACAATTGATAGACATTTAAATTCTTAAATTAATAAAATTTGAAAAGTTTTGGTTACCCGAGTATAAACATCGATTTTCAAAGCTGAATTTTTTCTTAAATTAAAAATGTCTTATTTGAGTTTGAAAAAATGTTGCTGTTGCCAAATAAATCTTAATAAAGTTAATAAAAACTGTTAAGAAAAGTGAACACTGAAGATTTGTTGCACAAATTGCAAAATGTGAGAATTGCTGAAAAGAGAGAAAAAGGCAATTATTAACACTGAAATGGGGATTCAAGATATGGCCTTAACTTTTTGTCTTTGAAACTTATTAACTTTTTTCCCTCAAATAATGTTTAAGAATAAATAAATTTATCAGTGTACAAAATTTAAATTAAATCTGAAGAGTTTTATCCAAACTGGGACAGGTCCTTTACACGATTGTTTTTTAAATTTAATGGCAATTTTGAACTTACAATTTTAGTAAAAAAACTTAATTTTAATAAATTAAAATTTTTGCTAAGCAATTTATTTTCATGTGGTGTATTAATTTAAGCCTCCAGGTGACTAAATGTCACATGCCATACTAGGTGGGGTTTGCCATACCCGAAAAATAAAATAAAATAAATGATAAGAAATATATTTTAATAACCAATAATGAATAGGTTTAATTAAAAAACATATTTATTTATGCATTAGACTCTTATTAATAAAAATACAAAAACTTAACTTTTTCTTCAACTTATGAACTATTGAGTTTTTTCTTGAGTAATAAATTCTAATGAGACTGAATATTAAAAAAACCTAATAAGAATTTCATTCTTGCCTCCTTATTGTTGAAATACAAATTAATTTCACGGCAATTTCTTAATGATTCGCAATAGTTTAGACCAATAAATTACACAAAAATTAATTGAATAATTTTAATCGTTCCCTCTCACTTGCATTAACAAGATTATTGTATCTTCTCGCTCTCTTCCACTCATTGCTATGGTAAATACGTTTGTCGCATATATAATTGATATTACTAATTTAAATTAAAATTTTTGATTGGAAGAAGCGCACGGTAAATTATACTAATATAATAAACACGAGTATGTGCGCATTCGAGCGAAAAGTGGCACATTTCCGAGCGAGGGAGGCAAATGGAGCGCGACGCGGAGCGGCGCGCTTTATTTTCCCGAGATCGGAATGTGCCACTTTGAGCTCGAATGTGCACACTCGGTTGTCAGCACGATTCGCAATAATTTAGGCCAATAAATTAGACGAAAATACAATTAAATAATTTTAATCGGTCCCTCTCACTCGCACTGACAAAATTTTCGTATCTTTTCGCTCCCTTCCACTCATTAGCTATGGTAAATACATTTTTTTAATATAATATCGATATTTACTAAAATAAATAAAAATTATTGATTTGAAAGAGCGAAGGATAAATTCGATAAAAGTAATAAATACGATGATGTGCGCATTCGAGCTCAAAGTGGCACATTTCCGAGCGAGGGAGGCAAATGAAGCGCGACGCGGAGCGGCGCGCTTCATTTTCCCGAGATCGGAATGTGCCACTTTGAGCTCGAATGTGCACACTCGGTTTTAAGCTCGATTACCAAACGTCCAGTTTTAACAAAAAAAAATTGTTCACATTAGTTATACCGCACCTAGTACACGGAAGGTTAAAAATATTATTATTTAAGTTGTTGCATTATTAAATAGGATTATTGATGGCTTTGTTATTGATTGTATATTTATTTTACTGTATTATATCCTATTATATATTTGTACTTTATATATTAAGTATTATAAATCCAAAAAAAATCAATTGCGTTTTATTCACTTAAAATTAATAGTAATTGTCACTGAAGCGGCAAAAGATATGCTTACCTTAACGTTTTTTTTTAATTCATTGTTATAAATTTTAGTTCCCTCCAATTGAAAGCCTGAGGGTAGTGTTACCAACAATTTATACGGAGATTGCAGGTTTCTACATAACGTTTTCTTTGTTTGCCATTCTTCTTCAGGACTACGTGTTGAGCACTTAAATTTGAATGGAAATACTTGTCCAGCAAACATACGAAAAGCATTAAACGTAGATTTACCTTTTCTTTTTATTCAAAAGCAAAAATATTATTGACATCATATTTGCAGAGTTCCAAAGCATCTAATTGGGGGTAAGTATTTGAGTAATTTAAGCATTCTTAAGGCACGAATTAAATTTTTGCATTAGCGTCGAAAGATTTTTAATAAATCACCCTTAGAAATAAAATTAAATCGAGTTTCCTAAAGCTTTTTAAATTTAACAAAAGTCCCTTACTACCAATAACTTGTGAAAAAAAAAATAAAAACCCATGGCTTTTAATTAATTCGAATGAAATTAAAAAAAATAATAATAAGTTTCAGAAAGTGCTCCATCTGTTATTATTTTACACAAAGACATTAAAATTATTAGGGGTAGAAAATCTTGGTAAAGGGATCTGTACACCAAATATCGAAGTTCTTCCCCTAAAACGGTTTCCCAAATTTACAAAGTTTAGAAGAAAACTTTATTAAACTAAATAAAAGGGAGCGTTTCGATGCAACCGAAAAAAAATTAGTTTCGAACGAACACCTACAGAGTGCACTAGCGTGGCTCTTTTGCAAGGGAAGCAGTTTCGAAATTTGACAAAGTAATTAATAAATTATTCTTATCTAAATACAAGTGCAGTCTATAACGAGTGATTTTTTATGGTTTCTGCTCGGAATTAAATCGTGGTTCTCATGACCGACCGAAATTAAACGGCTTAACATCGCCATTAATAATTTTGCATGTATTGAGATCATTAAAAACTGACAGAAAAGTGATTAGTATAATAAGAAAGCATATTTAACGTGTTTCGTTCGAATTTTTGAAT
Source organism: Sinopyrophorus schimmeli (assembly GCA_036325965.1). Lineage (NCBI taxonomy): Eukaryota > Metazoa > Arthropoda > Insecta > Coleoptera > Elateridae > Sinopyrophorus > Sinopyrophorus schimmeli. The sequence goes on along the minus strand of JARFIZ010000332.1, from coordinate 772,904 downwards.
ACAATTTTTTTTTCGAATGCTCTTTTGTTGGGGCGGTATTTAAAATACCGGTATCGATTAAATGTTAACTTTCTCAAGCTATTTCCCATACTGTAATAAATACTCGATTTTATTTTTTTTTATCCTGCGATAGCCCAAAGGATATCCCATCGCGAAAAATGAATTTAGGTCATATCTTCACGCCGATTTTGCTTTGCCATTCACCTTCCACTCGCTAATTAATTTTGATAAATAAATGTACATGGAATTATTTAAAATCTGACCGATTTAAGTATATTTTAAATTAGAGCCTGCAAAAAGTCGTTTTTTTTTGTTAATTTACAAAGGTTTCCTAATTAAAAAAATAAGCGTTTCTGATTTGATTGATTTTTCTCGTTTATAAATTGCGCTTACAATTTGGTACCTTTGATCATTAATTAAACTGATTTTTAATAATAAAATTGTAAGCTATAGCTTTTTCTTAATTAAGAATCTGCCAATCAAAGTAGATCACTTCTTAATAAATATTTATTCTTTTTTTTTTAATTTATACAAGATGAGCTTTGTTAATTTAAAGTAGTAGTTTCCGGAATAAATTATAAGATTAAAGTTATTAATTTTAATTGAAATTTTTGCAAAGTTTATTTACGTTACTAATGCCATCGTGCAATTATTTGTTGTGATTAACTAAAGAGAGATAAAGTTTAATTTTTAAATCAAATCCAAAAGTAAAAATTGAAAAAATTAATTAAAACGTTTAAGTCGATCCAAAAAAAAACCTATTTCATTGAAGTAAGAAATCTTTAAGATGTATAATTAAAATTGAAACACAAGGTACATCGTAAATAATTAATGCGCCGTTTATTTTATCTTTCGTTGAAGGCTTGGTAATTAACGCTTAAATTTTTTTCAAACTGTTGCATCCTTTCGCTAACAAAATAACGAAAAAAAAACATTAGTTAAACGTTTCTAGTGTTTTTTTAAATTTGTATAAAATGTGCACGAAAACCTGCAACTCAAGAAAACTGCTAAAAATTCTTTTTAATTAAAATTAAACGTGTTAAATTTAATTTAGGCTCGACGAGATTTTAATATTTGAAACGTTTTGTAGTTAAAACAATGAAAATTAAATTTTACTAATAGTGACAAGAAAAGAGAAATTTTTTGTTAATGAAAAGATATAACAACTGTTGGAAAAAAAGTACGATTTAAAACTTACACAACCAGAAGCTTAGTCACAATTTAAATATTAAAACAATTTGAAAAAAAAATTAATTTTGTGCTTTGTTGTAATTTTCGTTTGGAAAACCATTATAAAATAAATATTAAATAATTTATTTATTTATAAGCACACAGTAAAATTAAAAAGTTAAAAATTTTGATTCAAAAGCTAATTATTTAAAAAAAACTAAGAAAAAAGAACTACGCGTTTTCAAAAACGATTCCCTAAATTATTAACAAAAAAAACAATAAGCACTGCATGAATTTTAACCCGAAAATTCAAAAACGAAAAGCGAACTAACTAAAATAGAAAGTTAAAACGATTATAATAAAAAATATAAAAATTGTAAAATATAAAGTGAAAACTTCATATCTATTTCAAATTTTTAATTTTTTATGTTTTCCATAATTTTTATTTATCAATTTCACACTATTTTAAAACTTCTATTTAAAACATTCAATATTTGGAAGACGTTTATCTGAAAGACAAAAATGTAATTTGCTACAGTGAGACCTCTCTCCAATAGACAATCGCGGGACCATCCATATTATGGTGTCCGTTAAGAGAGGCTTTACTGTAAACAAAAACGCTTTTACAATTAAAAAAATAATGCTTTTTTGCAGTACTATGTACCTCTGAATATTACGAGGCCTTGGGGACTTCGTAAAATCGCGAGGGGCACTATAAAAATTAGTTTCGGTTAAGGCATTGCTGCGAAGGTTTGTAAGTGCACTTGTAAAAGTTGGTCAAAAACCTACAACTTTCAACTTGGACAGCAATAAAAGGCTTCGGGTGACCAGTAACATTTTTTTTTGTTAGGGTCGAACGAAAATCATAAAAATGGGAAAATTTGTAAGGTTCGGAGGTCGTAACGTGCAGAGGTGGTACTGTATTTGAAGTTTTTTGCAGATAAATGTCTTTCACAAAAGAAAAGTTGGTCTATCGGTGGTTTCGAGACGATTTCCTCGCACGAGCCATGTATTTTTTAAAGATTGGCATGCGAAAATTTAAATTAGAAATAAGACGCATTAGTGGCGCGTATGTGAGACATACCGCATAACATAAATCGGCTTTTTATCGGAGCTTTTGCTCGAAAAAGAGGGGTTGTTTAATTCGAAATAATTAAAGCAAAGAAGGGATGGATTCGGGCAAAGAATTAATAAAATGCGTAAGGCGTTCCGTGTGTATAAGTCGAGAAGAATGCGTTACTAGGGTAGGAATTGTTATTTTCTTAAGATATCGGTCGGGGGATGGCATTAGTATTCCTGGCCGGTTACATATTTTATATCTTTTGTGGGCATTTCACGACAAGGATATTATTCGAGGCGAACGATTCCGGGCAAGTAGCTCATTTCGGTTGACCGCCGTGTTATTGCCTCCCCGTGTTTGTACAGGGTGCTTCCCCGAATTGCGGGGCCTTTAAATTCCGGTCACGGCGCGGACTCTCAACAGTTCTATGCACCATTCAGCACTTCTTCCGCAGGTTTCCCGAAGTTGAAAGGATTTTACCGAATTGGTGTTCGAATTGTAAAAGAGTGGGACAAGGAATTGTCCGGCACAAAGACGTGTTTGGACATATTTGCGCCCCCCCCGAAACTTTTTCGACCGCACAAAGTTTGCGAAGAGTTTCTACGTGCCTCGAACTGCAATGCGATGCCGGTCTTAAAATAAGAAACTTGTTTCGCTTCCCATAAAGTTTCCTCTTTTTCTTCTCTGTGTGTGTGTGTTTTATTGTGAACTGCTTCTGCTTGTATCTTTCTTATATTAAGTTTCCACTTTCTGGTCGCGGGTTATTATGGTTCTGAGGATGCTGCAACTGTTGCACTCGGAAATAAATTCATTTTAACTTCGGATGATGCGGCCCACCCTCTAATTTTACTCTTTCGTACGGTTCGTGGTCTTTTATTACAGTTTGCGAATTTTTTGAAAGTTTCCAACTAGACAACTTTTAGTAAATAGGGTTTTATTAGCGTTTAATTTTTTTAGTTGTTTTTGTGTACTTTAATAATTTTAATAATTTTTTTATTTGTTAACAATTTATCACAAAGCTTCGAGGTTGAATTTTTTTAACCTTCCGTGTACTAGATGAGGTATAACTAACGTGAACAATTTTTTTTGTTATAACGGGACATTTGGTAATAGAGCTTAAAATCGAGTGTGCACATTTGAGCTCAAAGTGGCACATTCCGATCTCGGGAAAATGAAGCGCGCCGCTCCGCGTCGCGCTTCATTTGCCTCCCTCGCTCGGAAATGTGCCACTTTTCGCTCGAATGCGCACATCTTCGTATTTATTACATTTATCGAATTTATCCTTCGCTCTTTCAAATCAATAATTTTTATTTAGTTTAGTAAATATCGATATTATATTGAAAAAATGTATTTACCATAGCTAATGAGTGGAAGGGAGCGAAAAGATACGAAAATTTTGTCAGTGCGAGTGAGAAGGACCGATTAAAATTATTTAATTGTATTTTCGTCTAATTTATTGGCCTAAATTATTGCGAATCGTGCTGAAAACCGAGTGTGCACATTCGAGCTCAAAGTGGCACATTCCGATCTCGGGAAAATGAAGCGCGCCGCTCCGCGACGCGCTCCATTTGCCTCCCTCGCTCGGAAATGTGCCACTTTTCGCTCAAATGCGCACATCTTCGTGTTTATTATATTAGTATAATTTACCGTGCGCTTCTTCAAATCAAAAATTTTAATTTAAATTAGTAATATCAATTATATATGCGAAAAACGTATTTACCATAGCAATGAGTGGAAGGGAGCGAGAAGATACGATAATCTTGTTAATGCAAGTGAGAGGGAACGATTAAAATTATTCAATTAATTTTTCGTGTAATTTATTGGTCTAAACTATTGCGAATCATTAAGAAATTGCCGTGAAATTAATTTGTATTTCAACAATAAGGAGGCAAGAATGAAATTCTTATTAGGTTTTTTTAATATTCAGTCTCGTAATTGACACGTGTCATTAGAATTTATTACTCAAGAAAAGACTCAATAGTTCATAAGTTGAAGAAAAAGTTAAGTTTTTGTATTTTTATTAATAAGAGTCTAATGCATAAATAAACATGTTTTTTACTTAAACCTATTCATTATTGGTTATTAAAATATATTTCTTATCATTTATTTTATTTTATTTTTCGGGTATGGCAAACCCCACCTAGTATGTCATGTGACATTCAGTCACCTGGAGGCTTAAATTAATACACCACATGAAAATAAATTGCCTAGCAAAATTTGAATTTTTAAAATTAAGTTTTTTACTAAAATTGTAAGTTCAAAATTGCCATTAAATTTAAAAAACAATCGTGTAAAGGACCTGTCCCAGTTTGGATAAAACTCTTCAGATTTAATTTAAATTTTGTACACTGATAAATTTATTTATTCTTAAACATAATTTGAGGAAAAAAGTTTATAAGTTTCCAAAACAAAAAGTTATGGCCATATCTTGCATCTCTATTTCACTGTCAATAATTGCCTTTTTCTCCCTCTTCAGTAATTCTCACATTTTGCAATTTGTGCAACAAATCTTCAGTGTTCACTTTTCTTAAACAGTTTTTATTAACTTTATTAAGATATATTTGGCAACAGCAACATTTTTTCAAACTCAAATAAGACATTTTTAATTTAAGAAAAAATTTAGCTTTGAAAATCGACGTATTATACTCGGGTAACCAAAACTTTTCAAATTTTATTAATTTAAGAATTTAAATGTCTATCAATTGTGTCAATAAAATTAATGGTTACTCTGGTATAACGTTATCAAATTTTCAAATCAATACTTTAAATAAAGTTTTTTGTTTGTAAAACTCATGTTTAAAAAATTAATATAATTTTTTAGATGCTTTCATTAACTATAAACAGCAATTTGAAAATTTTTTTTAATTATCTCTGTTAACAAAAAAGTTATGATAACTTTTCATTTTTAATTCGATATGCACTTGCTCATTTCCCTTTCAATCAATAAACAATTTTTTTGTGTTATTCATCATGATATCATGATTCAAATTTCAATCAGATCAAAGAAAATTATTTCAAACTGGGACGACTCCTTTAATCCATAAATTTCATAACACAAATGCTCCATAATAAAGTCGTAATAAGAGTATTTTGTATCATTAAATATGTGAAAAATAAGATTTTTAAGTTGTTATACTATTGAATTAGGATATCGATATATATCGTTGCTCGTTGCTTTTTTTAACACTCTTTATAATTGTTTGTCGCTTTTTCTTCTTTATTTTATATTAATTTTTGGTTTATTGGTGTGTGGAGGTTTTTTGTGTTAAAAGAAGTGCCATTCTGGTTTTTATGGTCTGATATAAATGCTGAGGGTACAAGAATTTAAGAAGTAACAAATATATATATATATATATATATATAGCATTTTTGATTTTAGGGGTTCCCAAAATTTTTTAAATGTATTTCAGACTTGGTACAGAAATGAAGCTGAGTGGACAATATTTTCTTAAAGCAAATTGATAATAACATGACAGTGGAAAGGAAATAGAAGTCATACTTCTTTTGGCGCTTGAGAGTAAAATTTTATGACACTACTGAAGTTGCGCGCACACGTCTAACAAAAATTCAATAGTTGAAGTTAACCGTTTAAAAAAGTAAATTAATTTTTGTGAATCGTGCTGAAAACCGAGTGTGCACATTCGAGCTCAAAGTGGCACATTCCGATCTCGGGAAAATGAAGCGCGCCGCTCCGCGTCGCGCTTCATTTGCCTCCCTCGCCCGGAAATGTGCCACTTTTCGCTCGAATGCGCACATCTTCGTATTTATTGAATTTGTTTACTTTTATTTTTATTTTTACGTACATAGTTAGAGTAGCGTGGGGCATGTTGACGACCTTAAGAAAAAAATAGTCATTCATTAAAAAAATCATGTTAATAATACAATATAGGGGAGCGTTCCCGGGTATGAGACAGGCTCCAGATATGAGACAGTCAATTATTTTCATTATGCAATGTCAATATGGCCGATCTGATTACTGTCAAGTAGTTCTTTGGTCATCAGTCAGTTTTTGTACTAACACTGAAATGAATCGACGCATTGCTTATATCAACTGCAAATATCGTATGTAAAATTGCAGGTTAAAAACGTTTTTGATTTTTTTCAAAATGTTATTTTTTTCATGTAAATCAATTGAAAAAGGAAAGTGTAATGTATAGCATTTAGTGTTTTTCTTATATTTTACGATCCAATATTAGATTAGGCCAATATGTTGTTAGAAAACAATTTTTTTTTTAAATTCTCAAAATGTCGTCATTGTCCGGGTGCGAGACACACCATATTACTACCACCCAAAGGTTACAAAGCAAAAACATCATTAGTATAAATTTGTTGCCAAACAAATTGAACGCTGTTAACAACATCAAATGCAATATTTGCAAGCGGCCAGTTTTTTTGAAGTGCGCAAACACGTGTGCAAGCATCTACACATGCAAACATTGCGACGATTATGAAGAGGAAAGTGATAAATAAAAATTATGGAAACCCCTAAAATCAAAAATGCTATATATATATATATTTGTTACTTTTTAAATTCTTCTACCCTCAGCCTTTATATCAGATCATAAAAACCAGAATGGCACTTCTTTTAACACAAAAAACTTCCACACACCAATAAACCAAAAATTAATATAAAATAAAGAAGAAAAAACGACAAACAATTATAAAGAGTGTTAAAAAAAGGAACGGGCGAAGACAATTTCGTTATCGAATTTCTGTAACTGAATCTATCACAAAAGGAATTACATCAAATCTCCCAGTAGACTTGAAGAGCCACAAGAGGCCATCGAAACACAATGGATTGATAAAAGAAGTCGATGAGGAAGTTCTAAATCAGGTTAGCAATTAGAGGCGGATAATTGGAGCGATAAACTCGGCCAAGCTCCGGCTTGATAATGGCGCATCACTTCGTGTGCACCTCACCGAAAAGTTGGCTATGAAAAGCTCCATCGGTCCATTTGGAAGATAACCATTTTAAAAGCAATCGAGACCGCTTCTTAACCTGGAAATGAACGGGCGAAATGTATCGGATTTATCGGACGTTCCATTAAAAATAGAATCTGCAGCTTTTGCTTTTGAAGCTCTCACATTTGCTCGCCTACTAACTTTTCCCGAGTCGCGAAGAACAAACAATAAATTAAGCTCGCATAGAAAAATGGAATTAAAACGATTCGCTTTGTTTTCTCGTTCAATTTTCGAGCGCATTAATAGCCTCGAAGATTTTCGAAAAGTGTGCCTTTGTGAATTTGCGAATATCAAAAGTTCACGTCGCTGGAACAATGGGGTTTTATTAAAATCGACTTATGTTGTTTCGAAAAGTTTTATTTCGAAAACTTCGACGAGAATTAAATAATCGCGAGGAAGGGGGTTGGGAAAGAGCCCGTTTCGTTCCACCGCGAAAATTTCGCAAATGGTCCTTTTAAAAGCGAATTAATTTTTTTTAGAGGTCTGCCGCCGTCGCAAAAAGTCCACCCCTTTTATTATTCTTCGGGGTTGCATATAATAATTAGCTTTATACTCTATATTTTTTAATTTTTCCGACGGAATTGGTCGTAAAGCTTGCTCCCGAAGGGGATCGTTTAATTTTTGATGCTGCTACATTCGGAGGATGCCTTTTCTGCAGTTGTGTATTTTTTTTAAAACGTGGGTAATCCGAGCTTCGACCACGACCGAAGTTTGTAAAAAAAACAAATTCGTTTTGGGCAAATCAAAAAAGATTTACGATGTGCTCGAAATGCCGTTAACGAACGTTTTGGTTGGCCGAATTTAATTAAAATTAATTTTTTAAAGAGATTATTAGTGTCAATAAATGTTGTGCTTGGGAGTTATCTTTGAGAACGTAGATAAGAGAGTCGCTTCAGAAATAAAGGGGATGAACAAAGTCAGAGGTTCCCAAACTATTATAAAATGAAATATAGTCGAACCTCGATAAGTCGAAGTCGAAGGGACACCAAAATTAATTCGAATTATCAATAATTCGAGTTATTAAAAAAAGCTTAAAAATTAAATATATATTTGTGTATGTATATGTCTCTTATGTGAAATGGTATTTTATATAACGTAATTAGAACTGTAAGTGGTTTAAAGCATACTTTAAAAATCCCGCTTTAAATAAGTCACTGTGATTGGCTCATTTTTAATACACCATTATGGCCGTTAGCTAATTGACCAATCAGAAAGGTTAATCACTTCGTAACCATAGTTATATTAGAATAGTTTCAATTCTACCTTTTTGAAATAGGCATTTTGTCGAGAAACACTTTCCAACTTGAGTTATCAAAGAATTTGAGTTGTGGAATTATTAAAGTTAACTGTACATAAAATTTATTAAAGTGGTTAAGCTGAAAATTTTCATATTACTTACAACAATTGTTAAATGATAAAGAAAAGTGCGTGTCCTTATGCACGTCCGTGAGAAGTTATACTTCTTGGCATAACTAAATTAAATGTAATCATAAATGTAAATAAATACCAGGATGTGCACATTCGAGCGAAAAGTGGCACATTTCCGAGCGAGGGATGTAAATGAAGCGCGACGCGGAGCGGCGCGCTTCATTTTCCCGAGATCGGAATGTGCCACTTTGAGCTCGAATGTGCACACTCGGTTTTAAGCACGATTACAAAGCGTTCCGTTTTAACAAGAAAAAACTTGGTCAAATTGTTAGGTTATAGTTTACAAAAAACGCAATAAATATTAATCACTAAATAAATTAGTCGCACATTATCTTAAAATGAATAAAGCAAAAAAACACTGTTTAGTGGGAAATATAAAATTAAATAAGAAAATATTTAGTAAGAAATTTTCGCAACGAGTCCGAACACGGTTGACAAACCAGATAATCGCGACTCCGTATAACTGAGGTTCGGATAATTGAGGTTTTACTGTAGTAATCCATTTATTAAATTAATAATTTCTTCTTTGAGGCATTAAATTTTAAACAAATTTTTTACACATTATTTATTTCTTCACAATGCAGTCATTTTGACTGCTTTTGAGCAATATAGGTATATACTAAGTTTCAGTCATTCTAGTGTTAAACAAAATTTATATTTTTGCCATTTCATAGTTAGTATAAATTAACGAAACTTTTATACTTGTACTATTTTTAAAAATCTCATTAGTTTAGGAGTTATGAGCTCGTGTCACTTTAAATAAAACACCCGGTATAATAAATACGCAACGAATCAATTAATTTTTTTGGCAAAATTCCATTCGTACGTCCACATATAAAAAAAAGGATAGTTTGAGAACCGCTGATCCGAGTTAGATAAATAAATAAAGGCGACTAATCGATTCGTTACATAATGTGTAGATATGGATGAGGGTTTTCAGGTAATACCATTTTTGCACCCTATGTTTTCATTTATTCATTGGAAATAATTTAGTAGCGCAGCAGGTCGTTCGGAAAATCCGGTGCAAGGGAGAAAAGGTAATAAAAGTACCGTGGGGGATACCGGTGCTATGTTCGTTGCTTATTCGAAAAATATGTGCTACTAGTTGTGCTTTAAAAAGCGCTCGCTCCCAGCTGCACAATTATTAGGAATCGATAAGAATAAGTAGAAATAGTTTCGCTATTTATTTAGTGGCTTCGTATTTATTTTCAACGCCATATTTTATCTTGCGCCCTCGCCCTTACTGCGATGACAGCATCCTGGCATGCGAAGACGCGAACAAACTGCAATGCCAGATAGGATTTTAGCTATAGCACAGGTGCTGCGTGTGTGAAATAAGCTGCAATTTCAATTAGCTTTAAATCTCAGGTTTCGGATGATTTATGTCTGCTACGAGTGCGATGCTACTAATTCATAATGAACCTCCGCGAAAGAAACGACGAGCTAGTTTTTGTAGTTTCTCGAAGAGCTAAGCCGTTTGCAATTAAACTGCGACATAAATTATTTTCGAAGTAATGTTTCGAGGGCTCACGTTGAGACGCGCGGAGAGGGTTTTTGCTTACGAAGCCCATACAGTGGCTCGCAGAGATAATGATGCAGGCATTTTGTTAAGAACTGTTTTGGTCTTGGGTTGGAATTGCTGAAAACCCTACCACCACCACTGTTTTGATACAAAGTAAAGGATTATTCTGCTTATTAGTGGGATTTTATTTCTTAGCATTTTGTGAGTTGTAGATATGATTATTTGTAGTTTAGTTAATTTAGATTGAAAAAAGGCAATAGTAAAAATAGATGGTTTTGGGTCCTTTTGCAGAATTAAATGACTGTTAAAGCTCGTCGATTCGGACTTCGACAAATGGGGTAGACGCACCGGTTTTGGACACTGTACCGTTTGTGGACACTTTGTTTTTTTTTTTAATATAGAAAGAATGTTAAAAATATTATTACTATAGTAAGTGTGCGCACAGCACCCTCAATTAATTTGGAAATATTTGTTGGTGAGAAGGCAAATTTTTTTTCAGAACATTTGACAAAAAAAATTGAATTAAAAATCCAATAATCAGTTTTGGCTAATTCTTATCATAAGTATTAAAAATAATCTGAGTAAGTAATTAATTATTTTGATTAATTAAACTTAATATTTTTTAATTGTTCATTACATATATAGTTAAAAATACTTTAATTATCAGCTCAGAATATGTTTATGCCAATATAACTCAAAATATTAAAAAAAAAATGTTCTATCCACAAATAGTAACAACAAAAAATAGATTTACTATTTTTGGACACGATGTAGTTGGTCGTATACTTTTCATGTCAAATATTCTAAAATTATTTTTATTAATAGGTAACTGTTTTTGTTAATAATTGTTCTTAATCTTGACCTAAATCCTTTCAATGACTTTCCTTTTTACGATTGTATTCTAAAAGTTAATAATTCTAATGTTACTGAGATTTAACAAATAGAAAATGACATTGTATTGCCTCTTGCTACAGAAGCTTTATCCAGTGAAAAAATTAAAAAGACAGTCATCTAATATCCTTATGCAAGCACAATCAATAGACGAAATATTTATTAAGTTAACTTTATGGGCAAAAAAAATCCCAAAAGAAGTGTAAAGCTAGCGAAGATTTACCTTCAGCAGCAACTATTGATGTATGGTTCATAATTATGGAGGCCAAGATAAAGAAATTGAAAAAGAAAATAAAAAAATAGAGAGACAACTGAAAGCAAAAAAATTGAAAAAAAACGTATTGAAAACTCTGAAAAATTATAAGTCAAAAAAGTTAAAAAATTAATAGAATGAATAAAATAATTATTTTTCTATGTTACCGAGTTATTTTTCATATGATTAACATTATATTTTATATTTTCTTGAAGTACTATGAAAGATAATAAAGTAAAATTGTTTTTTAATTATGATTTTGTTAATAACTTTTATTTTGAATACTTGTGTCCAAAATTAGTATTTATCGTGTCCAAAGTGTCCAAAGACGGTTCAAACAGGCAATGTTATATAAATGTGTTATTTTTAAATACTGGGATTGAAAAACACTTTGTTACTGCCACAGTTCTAAATAGTGATAATATACTTAGTATTAAATAGAAATTATTAAATTGAAAATAAATAGTTGTATGAAAATCATAATTATATTAATTCGAGGAAAACAATAAAAATAAAGCACAATATATACCGGGTGTTTCACCAAAACTGACATTGGTTAACAACCCAAAATTAATGTAAAAGAAAAATATCTTGATTTAGCTGTTTTATTGACTGGTATAAATATTGATGTTCTGGTACTTTTTTATTTGAGACAAAAAGTTTTAAATTATTTATAGTTAAAGACGTCTGATCAACAGCTTATTAAAAATGTGTAACAAATAAGCATGTAAATAATTTAAAACTAACAAAACTATTTATTCAGAATTAGTTGTTTGATTAAAGCACAATTAAAAAAAATATTTATTATTGAATTAGTTGTTTGTTATACATTTCTGAAAAGATCTGGACGGGTCCCATCAAAGCACAAAAAAAATTGATTGGTAAGTCTGCTTTAATTCAAAATTGTATGTGAGTTGACACAATTTTCGCTATTAATACAAAAATCAAATTTTAAAGTTTAATAAAATCCGTTTTCTTTTGGTGATATTTATTCGTTTTAGCTTAGATCGAAACACCCGATTTATATTTGTGTAGACTTTTAGCCGGCAGGAGCCGTTGCCCAGGGTGTACCACGAGGAGGTAATCTACATACACACCCCTTTTACTTAAATGATAGATATTCAAAAATAATGTAGAATAATATCCATCATTTCTTCTCCTTCTGGTGCTATTAGTGTCTGATGTTAGCAATCACTTCCCCGTATTTATTTCTGCTCGGCTATGTTGAATAGTTGTTGAAATCAAGCCAGTCCAGTTCCTTAGATTTCCAAACCAGGATAGAGGTTTCGTCGTTCTATTCTTCTTCTTTCCTCTATTCTACCCATCATAATAAGCTGCAACATTCAATACTTGATGATTTGCATCACTAATATTATTTTAATTTTAAAATAATTATGATTTTAAGACAAAATACAAAAAATAATAATTACTACGCCTGCATAAGCAATATTGTAATGTCATCTGGTGTATTGTTCTCTTCTAATTGCAAGATAGGTGTCGATTTGCAATATGTGATGCAAATTTCCTTACAGGGAATGCCCACCAACAACATCAGCACTTACAATGTTATAAAAGAGACCAATACAGTTTAACAAGGCAATAGTATAAAGACTAGTAGTAATAAAGAAATACAGTTCTAAGTAGTGATAATAAAATAGTTCTATTTTGTTAGTAATAAATAGAAATTATTAAATTGAAAATAAATAGTTTTCTGAAAATCATAATTATATTAATTCGACAAAAACAATAAAAATAAGGCATAATAAAAAAATTATAAAACGTTAATCATTTAGCAAACTAAAAAAAATTGAGTGATAATTAAAATTTACTGATTTAATCCGTTGGTACCTATATACAAAATGTTAAAAATATTATTACTTTTGCATTGCTTCCTTTATTCCAAGATTCCAACTCCTTCTTAGTCTTCCCCTTTTTCTCCTTTGTATAGGCTTCCATTCGCAAATTTTTCGTGGCAACCTTTCTTCTCCCATTCGTCTCATGTGCAAAAGCGAGAAATCTTCGGTACTGGGCTGCGGAAGATGGCCAAGAAGGCTGTAAAAAACGCTTTGATATATATAAAAATATTATTACTATAGTAAGTGTGCGCAAAGTGCCCTCAATTAATTTCGTAATATATGTAGTGCGAAAGGGAAATTTTTTTCAGAACATTCGACATGAAAAAAATTTAATTAAAAATCCAATAATCAGTTTTGAGTAATTCTTGTCATAAGTGTTAAAAATAATCTGAGTAAGTAATTAATTATTTTGATTATTTGAATTAAGCTAGTGAACATCTACCTTCAGGAGCAATTATTGATGTATGGTTCAATATTATAGAAGCCAAAGATAAAGAAATTGGAAAAGAATATAAAAAAAGAGAAAAACAACTGAAAGCAGAAAATAATAAAACATTGAAAGAAAAAAAACGTATTGAAAAATCTGAAAATTATCAAGGAAAAAAGTTAAAAAGTCAATAGAATGAATAAAATAATTATTTTCTTATGTTACCGAGTTATTTTTTATGTTTAACATTATATTATATATTTTCTTGAAGTACTATGAAAGATAATAAAGTAAAATTGTTTTCTAAATAATGATTTAGTTATTAACTTATATTTTAAATACTTGTGTCCAAAATTAGTATTTATCCAGTCCAAAGTGTCCAAAAACGGTTCAAACGGGTAATGCTATGTAAATGTGTTGTTTTTTAAATACTGGGATTGAAAAACACTTTGTTAATGCCATTAGTAGTTTGTTTATATATTTGTGCTTATATTACAAAAATACTTGATTGAACTTTATGTTTTTTTATTATATTTAAGAAATACTTTAATTTGCAAAAAACGTTCAAGTGTCGAAAACCCGTGTTTATACCCTATAACAACGTGTAATAAAGCGTAGTATAAGAAATACAGTTCTAAATAGTGATAATAAAATAGTTCTACTTAGTTAGTAATAAATAGAAATTATTAAATTGAAAATAAATAGTTTTGATGAAAACCATAATTATATTAATTCGAGGAAAACAATAAAAAAAAGGCATAATACAAAAATTATAAAATGTTAATCATTTAGCAAACTAAAAAAAAATTGAGTGTTAATTAAAATTTACTGATTTAATCCCGTTTGTACAATTTTCTAAACAAGACATTCGTATTAATATAATGATTATAGTTTTTTGTCGTTGGTAAAATTTAGAGCAAAAATTGAGAATTTTTTTATACAGTGGACCAAAATATACATTATATTTATAAGCGGGCCCCACATTATAACATAGCTTATTGTCAATACAATGACTTTAATACATTTTTATTCAAAAATAAAAATGACCATCTACTTGAAATTAATATGAATAATTAAGAAGAAAAAAATATTAAAAAAATGTACTTCTGAATGTAAGAATTGTTCTTTTTAGAAATGTTTTCATCAGAAAAATTTAATTTTGTAGAACAATATTAATTATTATGCTTAAATTGTTTCCTAACATAAAAAAGTACGAGGCTATAAAAAAATCAGGGGTACCAAATCTTTGCCCGATTTATTTGGAATGGCCACTATTTAGAAAAAACCAGTGCGTGTAGGGGAGAGTGGGGCAAGACGAAAAACTTAATTTTTTGCGACCTTTAAAAAAACATTATTCCTTTTTGTTAATTTTTTCTCTAAATAAAACTTTAATTATTTTTTTTATATATTTCATTTCTTTTCTATTGTTTTAGAACTTTGTTATTCTATAGGCAATAATCACATGTTTTATATACCTATATATGTATATTGTTTTATTAATATGATTTTTTTTGTGAATGAACTATTTTTTTCTTAAGGTCATCAACTTGCTCCACTCTACCCTAACTATGTATGCGCGTTAGAAGTTATACTTCTTATTAAAAATAAAAATGACGGTAAACAAATTTAATAAATACGAGGATGTGCGCATTCGAGCGAAAAGTGGCACATTTCCGAGCGAGGGAGGCAAATGAAGCGCGACGCGGAGCGGCGCGCTTCATTTTCCCGAGATCGGAATGTGCCACTTTGAGCTCGAATGTGCACACTCGGTTTTAAGCATGATTCACAATATTTTAGGCCAATAGATTATACGAAAAATTAATTGAATAATTTTAATCGATCCCTCTCACTTGCATTGACAAGATTATCGTATCTTCTCGTTCCCTTCCACTCATTGCTATAGTAAATACTTTTTTCGAATATAAAATCGATATTTACTAAATTAAATTAGAATTTTTGATTTAAAGCAGCGCACGGTAAATTATACTAATGTAATAAATACGAGGATGTGCGCGTTCGAGCGAAAAGTGGCACATTTCCGAGCGAGGGAGGCAAATGAAGCGCGACGCGGAGCGGCGCGCTTCATTTTCCCGAGATCGGAATGTGCCACTTTGAGCTCGAATGCGCACACTCGGTTTTAAGCGCGATTCACAATCATTAATTGGCGTTCTTATACGGCTGTCCAAATTTCTTTAGCTGCTTGCTTGCTAAAATTTTACTCTCGCCGCCCCAAAAGAAGTACAACTTCAAATAAAAATTCGCCGAACCGATTTGTTTTAAAAGCGAGGCCAAAAAAATGAGATCGAGTCGCAACAAGGACATTTCCGTGTAAACATCTGGAGAGGATTACCTCGGAGGGAATTTAAATATAATCACAATTTGTAGGAAATTTGATGTAATATAAGAAAAAAACATCCCCGAATTGCTTTGTCAGTGCGCCTAATTTAATATTAAGAAGACGAGGCATTCGAAGTAATTTATTGTAAATACAAGAAAATGTCTTTTAAATGTAAAATAAATGAGGCATATGTTTACGTCGGCGATTCATCATACACCTAAGGCTTTTAATTCTACTTGATTTATACGAAAAAAATTCACCCAATTTCCTATTCCTTTTTAAATTTCCTTCGCTTTCTTGTCTTGTACACTTTCAAATTTGCAATTTCGTTTTGACAACCAATAACTTCTTTAGTCGACGCCGCGCTCGCGTTAATTTTGATTTTTCAATCGAAAATACTATTTTTAGTCGCGAATGGACTTTGCTCATTTTAAATACAACCTAAAAATTAATTGTATTATTCATTTGTATGTAATTAGAGACAATTAATATTATTATTATTGTTCAATTTTCGATCCAGAAACTTTTAAGTCGGAATGTAATAATATTGAAGTTATACTTCTTTTGGTAAATTAAAAGTCAACGGAAGCTGCGCACGCACAGTTAACAAAAATTCAACAGCATGAAAAACTTTTTGACTTCAGATAGGTCTAAGAAACCATAGACGTGCTATTTCAAAGATTTGAGAAAAACATTTTTCTTTTTGCAAAAACATGAATTTTAACCCGTTTTTTTGAAAAAAAAATAGAATTGCTTTATATTGCGAGGGGATGTTCCTACGTACCCCTAGCAACTATAACCGGTGTCCTTTCCTGGCGCTCTCGCTCTAAAATAAAAATTTTCGAAAAAACTAAATAAATAAAAAAAAAATACCCCTTGTCTCACAAAAAAAAACGTAGTGTCCTTATTTTGCATGCAATAATTGCAAGCGAGACGGATTCGGAATTTTGGGACTTTTTTACATAAGATACATGTAAAAAAAGTACAGGGCGCAACGTAAATTTTTCGAAAATTAAAAATCGCAATTATTGGGCCTCATTTTGGCACGATTTTGAACTTTAAAAAAATTGTAGCGCCGTTATTTGTGAACGGATCTTTAAAAACTATTCAGATTCGGATTTGGCAGCTTTTATGGCTTCGGATAGGCCTAAGAAACCATAGGCGTGCTATTTCAAAGTTTTGAAAAAAACGTTTTTCTTTTTGAAAAAACATGGATTTTAACCCATGTTTCTTTGGCAAAAAATGAAAAAAATAGAATTGCTTTATATTGCAAGGGATGTTCCTACGTACCCTTAGCAACTATAGTCAATGTCAATTTCAGCGCTTTCTCTCTAAAATTAAAATTTTCGCTTTTTTGAAAAATTAAATTTGGCTATACCATAAAATGAAACTTTAAAAACGCAATAAGTTTTTTCTTTTTGAGAAGTACGCGGAAGCGTTCATTTTTGAAAGTATTAGGCCTTAGTACGTCCGAAACCGGTGCTAACTCAAAACCCCCACAATTCCTCAAAAACAGAAAGCCAAAAAATTCCCCAAAATTTTACTTTTAACCCAAATCTACAATAATTTTCGATTTACACGTTACTTGTGTTACACAATTTTGCTTTTACACGCTTTTTTCAAAGATCAAAAATTCCAAAAATAAAATCCATATAAAATATACATTTTTGCTATATAAGATGTATATTTTTAGTTTTTTTTTTAAACAATTCGTGATATAGCAAAAAAAAACAATTCTTTCTACTTTTATACACAAAAAGTAATTCATCTAAAATACACTTAAACCCCGGGGAGGCACAAATATTTAATTTTTTTAAGGGTGGCGTACTAACTCATAATATAAAAACTAGTGGCCTAGCTATACAAAGACCTAAATACGCAACATAGCACTTGGTCACATTTAACTTAGCTACCACCAAAGAAGTACAACTTCCAACGCGCGTTTTCATCCCCAAAAAAAATTTCCAATAAAAAGCTCAATTAAATGGATCGATCGAAATCATTTTTAAAGAGCGCGGAGAAGTCGAAAGTACGGAAGCGTTTTGTTATCCCAACCCTTCGTTATCTCGTGTGGTCAGTTGTAGTCGACTGGCTTTATCAGTTATCTGAGCTTATCACTCACTTAAGGGTTTAGCCACTGTTTTCAGGATTTAAGTCTGCGCGCCGCTTTAATTGTTTCGTCGTAGTTCAAAGTTGAACGTTTTTGATAACTTTTAATTGTCTACGTCGAAAGCACTTCATCCCCTATCGGTTTTGCGATCTTACGTTAAAAACAAACTTGTTTCTTCGCGAGCGATAAGGGAAAAAGAAGTTTAAATATGTGTGTGGGGGCACGGGGAATAATAAAGCGGCCGCTAATCTACTTCCGACGAAACTTTAGAATAATTTTATGAGCTTCACGGAAAATTTCATGCAAAACATTTAATAGTTTCGGGTGGAATTTTATTAAGTGTCTGCCGAAACTTTGTAGTGAATCAGTAAAAGGACGGAGAGGAGAAAAAAAGGGACAAAGAGCGAATTTAAGACAAAGAGATAATTTAACAAAGGAGGTCAGAGTAGTGTTTAAAGTTAAATACTAAAAGCTAGATATGCAAGTGTAGTTTAAACTTGAACTCAATCCTCTGTTCCTTTAGAATTAATTGTTAGACTTGTTTCCATATAAATGTACTCCGGCAAATTTAAACTGTAATTACATAACGTTGACTTTGGGAGTCGAGTTTTAATAAAGTAATATTGCGAGCGGGTGTTAGTTTTTAATCATCATTAACGTATTTGTTATTTAATGCATTAATTATATCTAAAAACAGTTCATTAATACAGACATTTCTAACTGTGGTATGTCCAAAAAGTTCGAATGCAGAAAGACTCAATTTTGTATAATGGTTTTTGAAGAAAGAACGAAAGGCGGTTTGATCAGAAAACTGCCCATTTTTTGGAAAAACTTGTGACTCCACTCATTTTGTTAAGAAAACCATGCTAATTATTTCTATCAAAAAAAAAGTTAAAAAAAGTATTGGGAACATGGAGTTTTTCGACTTCGAAAATGGAGCTGCGCATAAACGCTTGAAAAAAATGAAATTTCAATTAAAATAATTACTTTTTTCGCAATTAATGACAAATTACATATAATTTCCATTCTTCAGCTAGGAATAGTAGGCTGATTTTCAAATGCGTTTTTAACAATGTTCCCATTATCCGATAAGAAAAATTCTTTTACTACTCCACTTGATTTTTGATGCTCTTTGATAAAAACTTAGTCATTAATTTTTCCATTAACAATTGGCTAATTGGGCAGTTTTCTTATCAAACCGTCTTTCGTACTTTTTTCATTCCTTTATTAGTTTGTTAGAAAATACGAAGAATATAAGGAACTTTTTGAAAATTAATTTTTGACTTGTGTTTTACTTAAAAAAATGTAGGTTTGTTAAAACATTATTGATTACAAATAGTCACTCTAAAGAAAAAAATAAATAAAAGGGTGTATTTTAGGAAAATAACAGAGGTGTACTCTGAGCAAGTTTACTTGTTGCTTATAACAGGAAGAAAACAAAAAAAAGTTGATGAATCGCGGTTTTATTATTCGAAAAAGAACTAAATTGTAATTAGAAAAATCAAATTGAAAAAATATCAATATTTTACAACTTCTAAATTTAATTTCGAAAAGAAAAATTTGTATACAATTAATGTTTAAAGTTTTTTTGTTTTTATTAATATTGCATTTAAACGTTTTTGTAGTTTTAAAAAACTATTAATTATTTTTAATTTTCAACAAAAAAATACTACGTTATTAAACCAAAAATTGTTTATAAAGCAAAGATTGCAAAAATTAATTTAAATGCGATTTTAACTAAATAAAATATTAGAAAATTGGACAAATAAAATGACTATTAAACGATTTACATAAGGTAAGATTTTAAATAATGTTAATTTGACAAAAAATAATTAATGCTGCCTTAAAAAATTATTTAAATTAGTAAATTACATTAAATTAAGTTTTAAATTATTACTAAAACATCTCATTTTTTGAGAAATAATTTTGAATAAAAATAAAACAAATTGCGATTGAAAAAAGTACAATTCATTAGAAATAAATTTTATTATAGTTAAAAAAAAATCTAAAATCAAATTTAAACACAATTTGGACCAATTAAATTGAGCAAATAAAAGTCAGAAGAAAATTTTTCAATGGATTTAAAAAAGCTTCCATCTCAATTATCCAAAACTAATAATTTTTTTACATTTCCTTCATTTTAAATTAATCGCAGTTCTACATACATCCTGTCAGACGAAGAAATACTGAAACTCAACCCACTTATAAATGACCCTAAACTGAACAAAAACATACTCCTAGTCAAGTGGCCTTATGTGTAATATTTTAGAATTGATATCCAAAAAATAAAATAAATTAATAACAACGCACGTACTAAATGACTTTTTTTTAAAAGCATATGAAAACAATGCTGTGTTGCCATTTACTAAAAAATTAAAATAAATTTTTCTCGTAATTATCGAGATTTAGGACGTATTGTATACAAAATTTTATTGTTTAGATTGGTGTCACGTATCACCCGGTAAAGTTTCAGTATCTATTTTTCTGACACCCTGTATATCAATACTATTGCTAGTTAATTAAATTAAAAAAATAACGTTTTACGTGTACAACCCCTTTACCACATAAAACATTGTTGTGCCCATTTTTAATATGTAAGTAGATAAACGTACATTAGCAAAATTTCGAAATTGTTCTTTCCTTTTTTCGAGCTTTCTTAAACCGCCCGTAATAAGATTATTTCCGCGTTGAATCGGCAAATTTATTGGGTGTGTTTAAATAAAATAAAAGTAACCCTCATAAATCAAAAATGTTTACGAAAGAACAACAACAATTGTTTTCAATAAAAAAAAACGAACCCGAGAGCATTAGAAAATCTCAAAAATACGAGGTTAACATGTATCATAAAATATTCTGAGAACTCCCAACAGCTTTAATAACAGAAGCTTTTAACTCAAGGCGGGTGTTGGTTTTGTTCGGAACGTATATTTATAAAAAAAACCGTGAAAAACCAAGAAGGAAGCCGGCGATTTTTGCGCTGAAGTAACTTACTATGTTTTATTCAGAATATCTAAAAACGAAAAAGAAGTAGTGGCACCGGCAAGTTTTTAAAACAACACCTAGGGGAAAGCGCTCTGTAAACAAGTTTTATTTGTGGCCGGCAGAATCGCGTGGGAGATAAATTTACTTTACTCTTGATAGGAATTTCGAAGGGGGAAATTAGCAAAAGTGAAGCCAAAAGGCAATGCTAGAAATGGGCCGGAGGAAGAAAAATGGCCGGCAGAAGAAAATTGTTTAAAACCTTTAAAAATATAAATAATCGTTAATTTTTTGGTTTTAAATAAAAACATTTTTGAAGTTATACTTCTTTTAGCGCGTTTAGAGTAAAATTGTAGCTGGCAATGGAAGTTGTGCGCACATAAAAAAATGCGACAGTTAGCCGTCTAAGAAAGTAAATTAATTATTGTGAATCACGCTTAAAGCCGAGTGTGCGCATTCGAGCTCAAAGTGGCACATTCCGATCTCGGGAAAATGAAGCGCGCCGCTCCGCGTCGCGCTTCATTTGCCTCCCTCGCTCGGAAATGTGCCACTTTTCGCTCGAATGCGCACATCTTTGTATTTATTGAATTTGTCTACTTTATCCTTCACTCTTTGAAATTAGAATATTTAAATTAGTTGATTAAATATTGCTTATATGTTTGACCAACTTATTTACTATAGCAATGAGTGAAAGGGAGCGAAAAGATACGACAATGTCGTCAATGCGAGTGAGAGGGAACGATTAAAATTATTCCACTGATTTTTCGTGTAATTTATTGCTCTAAATTATTGTGAATGGTGCTTAAAACCGAGTGTGCACATTCGAGCTCAAAGTGGCACATTTCGATCTCGGGAAAATGAAGCGCGCCGCTCCGCGTCGCGCTTCATTTGCGTCCCTCGCTCGGAAATGTGCCACTTTTCGCTCGAATGCGCACATCCTCGTGTTTTTTTAATTTGTTTACATTAATTTTGCATATTTTGCTTTGTTTGCAATTTGCACGACTTCCCATACAAAAAATTATGCTTATAGGTGTACAGTGGCGGGGTACCAAGTCTAGATTATTTTTAAGGGAGCCGCAATAACATATAATTTGAAAACTAGTGATCTAGCTATACATAACACGTGGTTATATTAAATTTAGTCACGCGAAAGAAGTATAACTTCTAATACGGGTACATAAGCATACGCACCGGATTTTGTTTTCATAATTGTATAGCACTCATCAAGCGCTTACTACAAATGTATAACAAGTTAGCATTTTGTTGATAAATGATTATTAAAAAATATATTTGTTATTCTTTTAATAGTTTTAAACCCGAAAATAAATAAAAATTTCCAAAAAAGTATGTCTAAGAGATCTTTTATTTTATCCAATATTTCGATTGGTATAAATATAGATTTTGTAATATTTTTGATTTAACCGGAAATGGTATGAATCTTTTATTTTAAATAGAAAAGTATGAATTTTTGTTCTTAATTCCATCGAGTTTGTGAAAAATTTTCCAAAAAAATAGAACAACATATTATATGGTTAATAAATAATTAAAAAATATGTTTCACTAATGGACCAAGAGACTATAATTGCAAAGTTAATAATAATTTGTTATACACTTTTAAAAAGCCCTTAAAACGTTTATTTTAGTCTGTAAAAAAAAAATTGTTTTTTATTTAAAAGAAAAAAGTTAATACCATTTTGAATAAAGCAAAAACGATTCAAAATCAAGATTTATACAGATTGAAAGATTGGATAAAATCAAAAAAGTTTTATACTAACACTTTTGTAGAAATGTCTTTAGTTTTTAAGTTATAGACTCGGACACTTTACTAAAGCGTCCCATTTTCAAAAATAAAAAGTTAATTACTTTCGGGAAGCCCGTTTTGAGTTCTATTGAATTATAAAAAAAATACCGTTTTATTTAAAATGAGAAGATTAATACCATTTCCATTGTCTTCGACGGATTCAACGTGCTTAATAAAAACAAATCACCCCATTATATTCGGACATAAAAGTCTTTTTACGGTAAATATAGAATGACGTCACATTTGGTAATTAAGTGCAGCCAATAGAATAATTCCAAATTTCTGCTTTTACTCTTGTTAAACTAGGAAATTTTATTGTTTTCAGTATGACAGCACTTTGCGACGTTGTATTGAAATTAAATTATGAAAATCAATCAATATTTGACATTTAATCATTCGACATTTTCGTGACTAGATAGCAGCCCTGTTTGTTTTTTGTATATCAGAATCATTAAAAACGCATAAGAAGTTCGTTACAGAACTAGTAAATTGACAGTCTGTTGTGAAAAGCATTAAATATGCTAAAACAATTGTGTAATCGGGCGCAAGAAAAAAATTACAATCTGACAACGCTGTACCATCTCCCACTGTGACGTCATTGTATATTCATCGTACAAAAACTATACTAATATATTTTTATGTTAATCAATCGATTTCCAACAATAATTCCAAAATCGGATCATTTTTTACGTTGTCCTTTTGGGCCGGGAAAAGAATGAGCTTTGACGTTTTCGTTCGCGTAGTTAACCGAGCCGAAGTCACTTCAAGAGTTCCAGGCGGGATAATTGGGAGTTTGTTTAAGACGTTAGTGAAGATAAACACCGAGCTAGCCAACTGTTGGAAGCTCGTTATCAAATTATTCAGCGGTTAATGTAATGAAATCACGAGTTTCTAAGTAACAACAATAACACGACGCGAAGCGAAAAAGCGTTACCGCAAGTTCATTTATTTTACTTAGACGTTTCGCGTTTAGTTTCGAACCGAAACTCTCGAAGCTTCTTATTAATGTAGTCAAAATAATGTTTGTTGCAGTTCTGCGTTGCCGCTTCGCCTCCTCGATAATTTTTTGCAACGTGTTGTACCTTGACTCTTTTTTAACTTGTCATTTTTTTTAAATTGTATATGTAACAATTTGTTGATAAAACGAATTGCATCGTAGTGGGGCACTAATAAGGTATTCATCATAAAATATTTGAAAGCATTACCAACCGTTTACTCAAATTGCTATATGATTTAAAAATTAGGGGATCTATGGCCTAGGTATAACAGAGGTGATGTACCTTGGCTCCTATTCACATTAAGCAAAATAAAACCCATTGTTCTATGCAAACTATATATTTATTTTTGGATTATAAGAACTACTAATGTTCTTGTTTGAGATGACACTAAAATTGTTTTGAAAATTAACAAACTTTTTTCGTATACTAAAACTGCATATACTTAATGATTAACTTTGCAAAAATTTAAATTTTTCGTTAAAGTTGCGAGGCATATTATCTGAAGCAAAATAAAAAAAAATAAGAATTTATAACAAAGGTATATCTAAATTTTTTATATTGCACGTCGATCTTAGGGTCAAGGTACAATTTATTGACAGTGACCGAGGTACAACACACCGACCCTTGATGTTTAAATTCAAAAATAAAATTAAAGATTATGGTGTGATAAAATCGGACCACTACTATGCAAACATTAATAAATAATCTTTCTATTACGATGAGTCATTTGTTATTAGGTAATAAAAATCAATAAGATATTCAAGTAAAAGTAAGTCTTTTTATATTCTATAAAAAGATTTACTTTTTTTCTATTAAAAATTTCAATTGATCTCATACATTAACGAAGTACATTGCCCTGCTGCTGCTAACTTTACGTTAATGTCTGTCAATGTGGCATTTGAAATATTGAAAATTAAGGGTCACGAAGGCCCGCAAATATTAAAAAAAAATAAAGTTGCCTTAGGTACAAAGGAACCAAGGTACAACAGGTTCCCCTAGTATTCATAATTACATTTGCATTAACTAACTTTGTCTTTCTCTATAAGACGGCCACCTCTATAAAAGGCTAATTTCAACAAGAATCGACGGTGGTCATGTTAGAGAGGTTTTATTGTAATTTTTTTAGAAAAATAAATGCCACAACTTGTTCCAAATAAAAAATCTGAATTGAAGTTTTTGATTCAAATTTCAAATATTTATAGTGTAACTATAGTTACGAAATAATAAATTCTATCTGATTGGCTAATTAATTGGCGGCCATTGTAGTGAATCAAGTATGAGCCAATCACAGTGGCACATTTACAGCGGGATTCTTAAAAGTCAATTTTTGTGCTTTTTTGGATAACTTGATGTCGGATTTCGACTGTATTTATATATAGCCAACGAAACATGTTTGAAACTGCTGTTCTAAAATACATAATAGAACGAATCCCTCCAATTCTCAAAATAAAAATCTAAGCAAAAATGGGGAGCAATTTAATTCAAAAAAATGCTTCAAGTAAATAATTCTTGGGCGTAACTGATTTAAGGGCTTATGCCTACTTGGAATCGAGAAAATTACGTGATTTTGAAGAATTTTTTTTTCTGATTTAATAAGTATTTATTGAAATTCGCAAAATGCTATCAAAAAATACCTATTTCAAGACACATGTACAAATTTTTTTATAAAAAAATATTTAAAAATGAATGAAATACGACTCTTCTCTTAGAACGTCCGTTTTTTTTCATCAGTTGCGGTGACCAAGATATCTTCAGAACGGCTTATGTGAAATCAAAATAAAAAAAAATATTGCGATAGTATATTGCATTACGAAGGGCCTGAACGAAGGGTTTGGTAAAATTTTGATTTTACAAAATGACAACAATTTTACGAAAAGTCAAAGTTTTGAAGCGAACTGATTTTGGTTTTTTTGCAATAAACAACACAATTTTAACCCAAATAAAAAATCCTTCGTTCAGGCCCTGCCTATTGTAATAACAAATAAGCACATAAAATTTTAGTTTGATCGGCTTAATAGTTTTTAAAATATTTAGGTCACCGCAAAAAAAACAGTATTGAGATACTCGCGTTTAAAGCTTGAAGTCGTTGTTTTTTTTATTTAAAACTATTTTTTTTAACTTATAACTTTTGTACCTGTGCCCCAATTTTTAAATAATGTTGGAGAAATATTCTTAAGATTAAAAAATGCAATAAAAAAAATATCTAACCTAAGTAGGCATAACCCTTAAATACAAATAAATTTAATAAATACGAGGATGTGCGCATTCAGCGAAAAGTGGCACATTTCCGAGCGAGGGAGGCAAATGAAGCGCGACGCGGAGCGGCGCGCTTCATTTTCCGAGATCGGAATGTGCCACTTTGAGCTCGAATGTGCACACTCGGTTTTAAGCGTGATTCACAATAATTAATTTACTTCCTAAATAATACTACTTTATTTATAACAACTTTGATTTAATAACAATATGATTCCGATAAATAATAACTGCAATTAATCTAATAATTCGTTATTACGCCGAAATTCTTGAAGCTTCTTATTAATGTAGTCAAAATAACGTTTGTTGCAGTTCCGCGTTGCCGCTTCGCCTCCTCGATAATTTTTTGCAATTTATTTCGGTCGCCGCCGTCCGCTTTCTTTCAAAATCCGAGACGTTAACGAACAAAATTAATTAAAAGTTGTAGTTAAGAATTTATTGCAACAATTCCCTCGATACGCATTATAACTGACGATCCTCGGATTAAACTTAAATCGCAAAATGAAAGCACGATTTAATAACTAAAGCAAACTTATAAAGTAACGTGTAATATTCAGGCTGCTACATAAGTTTTTTTTTCGAAAGCTGCCAGCTTATAAATGTCGCTGGTTTTAAAAGCCATCCGATAAACGTTTAAGTAAATTAATGAATGGAACGAACAACGATTTTTGCCCACTTTTTATAACATGCTTGCTTTTTAACGTTCGTCTAATGCACATCGACTAAGGCAGTGGTTTTCAAAATGTGGGGCGCGCCTAGGCTTGCCACTCCTGTAATATATAGTATACGATACTATTGATGCTATTGTAGAGGAACCTGTTGTACAGGCGACCAATATGCAAATCACCACCCCCCACCAGTAACTTATTTGAAAATGTTTAACTCTTTTCACTCTTAAGGGTAATGTTTGATATTGTTATTATAAATATAATCAGATATTTATTAAAAACTGTTATAATACGTTGTTTATTGTATTAACACCTAAAAAGTAATCTATGTTTAGTCACGAAAAACGAATTGTTAATTAATACTGCATATTTGTAAACAATTGCATATTTATTCTAAAATAGATTGATTTTATCTTTAAATAAAGTCGATTGTCTCAGTATTCAATTAAAATTAACAATCAAAAATAAATAATTAATAGTAAAAAATATATGGATTTAAAAATTTAAAAAGTCAACGCTAAAAAAGCAAAGAAAAACATTTGGACCCACCCCAAAATAAGGGTGACAGCTGAAACGATAATTGCAACTTAAAAGTTGATGTTTTGGTTCTGTAACTGAAAATTTTTGTACTACCTAAAAGACCTTTGTCGGTCATTCTGAACTTGCCTACAAAGCCAGCGTTGCCCCTGGGGAGATGATTTTCAATTGGACCCACTGTACCTTGGTCAACTTTTGTCGTTTTACTATTTTTAATTTAGTTTTTTGCTTTTGATGAAAGTGATACAGTAAAATCTGTCTAGCACGACCGGGATCGGTGCTTAATCAAATTGTTTTTTTTTTTGTAGAGGTGGTCGCCTTCGGGAGAAAGATAGTCAATTCAAATGTAATAACGAATTATTAGATTAAATGAAGTTATTATTTATCGTAATCGTATTGTTATTAAATCAAAGTTGTTATAAATGAAGTGGTATTATTAAGGAAGTAAATTTATTATTGTGAATCACGCTTAAAACCGAGTGTGCACATTCGAGCTCAAAGTGGCACATTTCGATCTCGGGAAAATGAAGCGCGCCGCTCCGCGTCGCGCTTCATTTGCCTCCCTCGCTCGGAAATGTGCCACTTTTCGCTCGAATGCGCACATCTTTGTATTTATTGAATTTGTCTACTTTATCCTTCACTCTTTGAGATTATAAATTTGAAATTAGTTTATTAAATATTGGTTTTATGTTTGACCAACTTATTTACCATAGCAATGAGTGGAAGGGAGCGAAA
Source organism: Sinopyrophorus schimmeli (assembly GCA_036325965.1). NCBI lineage: Eukaryota > Metazoa > Arthropoda > Insecta > Coleoptera > Elateridae > Sinopyrophorus > Sinopyrophorus schimmeli. The sequence goes on along the minus strand of JARFIZ010000332.1, from coordinate 744,916 downwards.
AGATACGACAATGTCGGCAATGCGAGTGAGAGGGAACGATGAAAATTATTCAACTAATTTTTCGTCTAATTTATTGCTCTAAATTATTGTGAATGGTGCTTAAAACCGAGTGTGCACATTCGAGCTCAAAGTGGCACTTTCCGATCTCGGGAAAATGAAGCGCGCCGCTCCGCGTCGCGCTTCATTTGCCTCCCTCGCTCGGAAATGTGCCACTTTTCGCTCGAATGCGCACATCTTCGTCTTATTGCATTTGTATACTTTATCCTTCGCTCTTTCAAACCATAAATTTAAATTTGGGTTAGTAAATATGTAGGCCTACGTGTCTTAATGACGATTTTAGGAATCGACCAGTTCCCCCGTAGAGAAAAATGCGCAATGTTTAATACAATTACTCTAAATCAGGGGTCGGCAACCTATGACCCGTGGGTCACCGAGTGACCCATTTGGTAATTTCAAGTGACACACTTTAATTCCGAAAATAAAGTATAAGATATACAAACATTTTTTTCTTTTTCCCAAAAAATTTTTGTCGCAAATTTTGACGCGCGGCCAAAAAAGGTTGTCGACCCCCGCTCTAAATGTTTGCAAATTGGTTAGAAATAATCTCTTATCAATAAACCACGAATGTTTTTTTTTGCAATGATTTACAAAATTTGACAGATACTGGCAAATATCAAAAATATAAAAATTTTTTGACCCTCATTTGGCGGAAATCTAAGACGTTTTGGCAAAAATTACAAGAGGCATAATTTATGTATTTTCACATAATATATACGATCATGATGTTTTCAGAATAACATTTTTGTTTCTTGTGGGAAAAATAAAAAAATGAAATTTTGAGTGGGTTACGGCGCCCTTTTCTACATCTGCTCACGCGCAGTTGTTTTTTCTGCTCCATGAACAATGAACATTAAAAAGTAGTGTCTCTAAGCTTCCATTTGGTACCGCGTACATATTTTTTAAATTGTTCAAAAAGTGGAGAGCACAAGGTGACCGGTTTCACATGGAATTACCCATATATATTTTGTTCAGTGAGAAAACGTGTTTTTTCTCGAAATGCTATTTGTAGCTTTTCCAAAAAATCTGTGGGCGATGGAAAAAAACTAAGTTCATATTTGTAATCAGCGCATCAAAATACCCCAGACTCAGTTGTCAAATTCTAGAGCTAAAATGAACTAAAATTTGCAGGCCTGTGTTATTTCAAAAAATACCTTTTATTATTAAAAAAAAATAGTTTAATCGTATTACCTCTGTGAATTTTGAAAATAAGCAATAACTAAAAATTAACTAACAACAATATAACTTTTTTACTATTGACAATAATTCTTTCATTTTTTAAACTATTTTAGAAATAGTGTTGGTACATTTTAAATAATTAATATATTTTCTGGCATTTAAATGGCATAGAACTGATGACAGCTTATTTGCATTCTAACACTGCAATCCGTTGTGGTATTTTGCAAAATTCACGTTCTCTGATCGGCCTTGAATTATTCTCATAGTTAATAAATTTTCCATCTGCGCATAAATAATTTATTCGTCACATTAGCGCGCATCATCAACACTAAATATTGTTAACTATTTAATCAACAAATTGCCGAAGATTCGTTCAGAGATGATAATAAATTTTCAGTGTTACTTACTTAAATATAATGCTTTGATGTTAACAATTTAATTAAAACACTAGCATTTTGTCGTTTAGTTTCAGCTTCTCGTTTTTTTTAAATTAGTACGAATGACTTTGACATGTAACAAGACTATGCGCATTTATTATTATACAAAGCTTCACTTAATTACATAGAACTACACTTCCATTTAAATTCTAATTTAATATGGGATGAATAATTCCATGCAAATATTTTAGAGTGCGCTTAAAACTTTCCAACGACTACAAATAATCGTAAGAACTTTAGTAAAATAATTTGCGTAATTCAAAAAAAAAAAAAGAAAAAACGAGAACAAAAAACCAATTATTAATTTTGCGGAGCTTTAAATTTCTTTTTGCCGTTTCGGGCGAACTCAAAAGTTAAGATAAACATTAAAAAATTCAGCAACAGCTAAAATGATTCCGATGTTAAAAGCGGAGGGCTAAATATTTTCGTCGCAATTAAAATTTTTATTTGTTAAACGGCGTCTTTCCATAAAACATTTCATTTTTCGGTGTCGCGGCGATGCGAGGGCGCAAACCCTTTTAATAAAAAATCCTATGTAAATAACTCCGGTCTTAATTCGTCCTAATTTTATATTTGGATCCTTTTTGTCGTTTCCAAGTTTTCTTTTAATTATCGTTTTTCTTTGTGCGAGGTTCTCGCGTCTAACGCGTTTCCTCTTTTTTTTCCGAATTGGGAGCGCCATTATTTTATTTTCGTTTTTATTTATTGCTTACTTTGTGAAGCCGAATTTTGTTTAAAATGTTTATTATTTAATCGTAAATTAAAAACTAACGTATATTTATAATATTCGTATGGAAAGAAAAACAAACAAGGACAATGTTATTGGTATAATTTGTGCGACCTTTTTGTAGGAACAGTGAATCCAAAATTTTGTTGATAATTTTATTTTGTAAAAATGCAAAGCCGTGTGGTCTCGAATTGTTAGTTATAAAATATAATTTTTACGGTACAAGAGCTTTATTGAAATAAGACAAATGGGCCAAGTTCGTAAATGGCTTGTTTTTCGGCCAATATAAACGAAATTAGGGTTACCAACCCTCCGGTTTTAGTCCGGTGACTCTAGAAAAATTAAGTTTTCTCCGGGCTCCAATTTACGACAAATAATTTTTGGATTTTTCGATTCTTTTTGGAAAAGAAATTCGTCATCCTTTATGAACGATAATTAAATTTAAAAAAAAGTATTTTTCGTACTATATTATATTTCATAATATGTAGTAGGGGAACCCGTTGTACCTTGGCTCTTTTTCACTTGTAATTTTTTTTTTAAGTTGTATATGTAACAATTTGTTGATGAAATGAATTGCATCGTAGTGGGGCACTAATAAGGTATTTATCATAAAATATTTGAAAGCATTACCAATCGTTTACTCAAATTGCTATAAGATTTAAAAATTAATGGATCTATGGCCTAGGTACAACAGAGTTGATGTACCTTGGCTCTATTCACATTAAGCAAAATAAAATCCATTGTTCTATGAAAACTATATATTTATTTTTGGATTATAAGAACCACTAATATTCTTCTTTAAGATGACACTAAAATTGTTTCAAAAATTAACAAAACTTGTGTCGTATACTAAAATTTTACATACTGAATGGTTAATTTTGCAAAAATTTAAATTTTTCGTTAGACTTGCGAGTCATACTTTCTGAAGCAAAATAAAAAAAAAATAAGAACTTATAACAAAGTTATATCTAAATTTTTATTTATTGCACGTTGATCTTGGGGCCAAGGTACAACTTATTGACAGTGACCGAGGTACAACACACCGACCCTTGATGTTTAACCTCAAAAATAAAGATTATGCTATGCCAAAATCAGACCACTACTATGCAAACATTAATAAATAATAATTCATCCCCTAAAAAAATAACCCGGACACGTCATTAGTTTTTCATTTTAAAGATAACAATTAAATTATCTTCGACCACGACTTGAAATACATTAGCCAGCTTTTGATGCATTATGAGTATCCAGTCTGACCGTGTCAAATTTCGATTTAAAAAAAAAAAATTCGAAGACGCCGATTTTCGTAGGCCCTGCAAATATTCTCCCAAAGAATTCGTAAACAATAAAAGCGACTTTATCATCGGCTACGCATATTTGGTTATACACTTATCTCCGTTATGTTGATGTAATTTTAACAAACATTGAAGTGTTCATTGTTTGAAAGTGGTAATAAGTGTCTGCTTTCTGTAGAACAATAGACCCGAGGCTGCCAACTTCAGATATGAAGGAGTCTAGCAGCTTCCGCATTTCCACTTAGGTCGGGGGATGAAAAATGTAGGTGCTGGTACGTAAAGTAATTTCGCAGGCGAAAACCGAAACCTATTCGTTCGCTGCTGTCTGCCGGCATAGAATTTCGATATCTTTTGGCACAATAATCAGTAACGAATTTAGTTAATTACGGTCCAGGGCACATGATGCGCCGTACTGTCAAGTTAATGCAATTACTCTCAACGATCCGTTTTATTCAGGATGCAAAACCATCTCTGCGTGCGAGCGAATGGCTTTTTCGAATTGCACGACTGCAACAAGCCGCACGGCGCTCGTACTTCACATGTAATTTATTTGAAATTACAGTGACGGCTCGATAAGGCGAACGTTGAGAAATTTCCGCGAGGTTTTTGGTCGATCGAGGATGTTCAGATCGATGGCGAAATTTTCGAGAAAACTAAGTACAGTAGAAACTCGGTTATCCGGACTAACTATTGCTGCAGCTCATTCGGATAATCGAAAATTCGGTTAATTGAATGTACAGAAAAAAACGCATTTTAGCTATATATAATGTGACCGTATTTCCTGTTTTGAATGGGATTGTTCCGTTTTCAGATCATTTGTCCCGTTGTCCCTAAGCGATCATTTGGGATGCCAAAAAGTCCCGTTTTCAAAAAATTGTCAATTACGATACCGAATATTAAGAAATCCTAACAAGAATTTCATTCTTGCCTCTTTATTTAAATATAAATTCATTTTACGGCAATATCTTAATGAAAAAAGTAAAAAATTGTGAAAAATAAGCGAAGCCCAAAGGAGACATTTTGAGAGCACAACAACGGTTTTAAAATCACTTGAATTTTTTTAAAGTAAATTGATCATTGTGAATCGTGCTTAAAACCGAGTGTGCACATTCGAGCTCAAAGTGGCACATTCCGATCTCGGGAAAATGAAGCGCGCCGCTCCGCGTCGCGCTTCATTTGCTTCCCTCGCTCGGAAATGTGCCACTTTTCGCTCGAATGCGCACATCTTCGTTTTAATTGGACTCGACTATATTAATAACAAATCTTTCAAATCCAGATTTTCTATTCGGAAAAAGTTTTCGCTTGAAAGTGCGCATACTCCTTAATACAGTAGAACTTCAATTATCCGAATTGATTGGGACCGGGGTCGATTCGGATAATCAAAAATTCGGATAATCAGACATAGACTGGTAATAAAGAAAAACGAACTGTCACACATAGAATAAACTTTATTAAGTTTAACAATATAATAATTTTATATTCGAGATACAGGGTATTACGCTTAGAACCGATTCGGATAATTGGCAATTTGGTTAATCGGCGTTCGAATAATCGGAGTTCTACTGTAATTGAATTTGCCTATCTTATTCTTCTCTCTTACAAATAATATTAATTAAATCAAGCTGAACTAATGTACCATTTTTTGCTTTTCTTTTAATTAAAAATTACAGTAGGGTATTTTTACCAAAAACCACATTTCTAATTTAGTACTTTTAAACTAGGCTAGATGGGAGACTTCAGCGTACATTAAAAACAAATGCTTTAACTTTTTCTGAATTTTGACTCTCATTTCCCAACTTTTTTTTAACATAACCACCCAAGTCATTCTCAAATTTTGATGCATCCCCTATGTAACATATAAATTTTTTTTATATTTAAAAATTGAATTATTCCATAAATGAAGTCTAATTAGAACAGTGTATACAAAATGTGCCTTAATAGTATACAATTTTTTATCACACCGGGTTCGAAAGTTCCGTCAAAATTAAAATAATAAAATTGAATATTTCTAGGTTAGGTTAAAAAGAATTATTGTTTGATTGTTATTAATTCGTTATTAATTAATACATTTTGTTCAGTTTATAAGACTAAAAACGCATACGAAGTCGAGGGGATAAGCTTCTGTTAAGAGTCTGGGGCTTACCGCCTTAAAAGATTGACTAAAAATAATGTTTTTTATAATTAAATTTTCTAAAATAGACATTTATTTAATTCACAAGTAGTTGTATTTATTAAGAACTACATAATAATTGAACAAATTAAAAATTACTCAAGAATTATTTTTAACAACTAATAGTAATAAATAGTTAACTAAACTTTTTGAATTTTATTTCTGTCGCAAATGTCTGTTTATTTTTTAATATTAATTATAAGAATATATATTTTTTATTTATTATTGTTAATAATTAATTGAGTTATTTTACACTTTTTAACAGTAGATTGTCCAAGGAAGTGATTTTGACTGTTTTTAATTTCAATTAGAAAAACAATTATGTATATAATGACACAATTTCTTAGAATTTTGTGACGTTTTGTACAACATATAAATGCGTTTATTAATAATTGTAGTTACCTCCCCCCTCTTTCATTTCCAGTATATATATGTGTTATACCTATATTGCCCAAAAGCAGTCATTTTGACTGCTTAGAAAATTTTAAATAATCAAATGACTTATTATTGAATTGAGTAAATTTCTTATAGGTATGATCAGTTCGGCTCTGTATTGAAATAACAGCACAAAATTTGGAGTTGATATAGCGGATCAAATGGCCAGAAAATATACAGTAAAAGCTAGTTCTCTCCAAATATTTTTCAATATTTTAGATTTGGCTGCTATATATGCTTGGATCCTTTACAAAGAAACGACAGGAATCGAATTACAACGAAAAGAGTTCTTTTTTCAATTAGCAGAACAGCTTTCCACCGAATACAGGACTGCAACACGAAAAAATTCATCAGAGATCAATTGCAATATCATCAAATGCAACCCATTCTAACAAACGCAAAATTTGTCAAGTACGACTGTGCCACAACAACAAAACAAATAATATATGTGAAAAATATCAAAGGTATGTTTGCGGAAGATGTACACATAAAAAGATTTCCACTTTCATTTGCATAAAATGTACAAATAATAATGCACAAATTATTTTTTTCTAATTGAAGTAATTTTTTTCATTGTTAATATTTACTAAAAACTTGTTATATAACTGTAAATAATATAAAAAATATTAAAAATTAATTTAAAACAAATTTCTTTAAACATTAGTTATTTTTTCACAATGTAGTCATTTTAACTGCTTTTGGGCAATATAGGTATATACTAAGTTTCAGCCATTCTAGTGTAAAATGTTCTCTATATTTTTCTTATTTAATTTGTTCAATATTATTTATAATTCGTTGTTAAGTTACCTGCGTGTTATTGAATTGAAGAATAAAATAATAATAAAGGCAAATCCAATAAATACGAGGATGTGCGCATTCGAGCGAAAAGTGGCACATTTCCGAGCGAGGGAGGCAAATGAAGCGCGACGCGAAGCGGCGCGCTTCATTTTCCCGAGATCGGAATGTGCCACTTTGAGCTCGAATGTGCACACTCGGTCTTAAGCACGATTACAAAGCGTCCCGTTTTAACAGAAAAAAACTTGGTCAAATTGTTAGGTATATGTTAATCACTAAATAAAACAGTCGCAGATTATCTTAAAATCAACAAAACAAAGAAAACACTGTTTAGTGAGAAATACAAAATAAAATATTAAAATATTTAGTAAGAAATATCGAGGTTTAATTTTCGCAACAAGTCCGAACGCGGTGGACAATCCGAATAATTGCAAATCCGTATAACTGAGGTCCGGATAATTGAGGTTTTACTGTAAATAAAAAATACACTTCGACTCACAAAAACGATCGTAGCGCCTCCATTTTTTTTTCGATTATTAAAACCGACCCGGATTCGGAATCCTGAGGCTTTTTCCCATAAGATACATGTAAAATCGGCAAAGGGCGCAATGCTTATTTTTCGAGTAAATAAGGGTTGAAGTTTGTTGCACAAAAGTTTACGTTAAAAAAATTGTAGCGCCGTTATTTTTAGACGGATCTTTAAAAACTATACACACTTCGATTTATGAAACTTTTTGGCTTTAGATAGGCCTAAAAAACCATAGGTGTTCTATTTGAAATTTTCGAGATAAACAGAATCAAATAGTCTGACTTATAATTAATATTTTCTAAATTTATACTTTTAAAAATCGTAGCTCCGTTATTTGTGGACGGACCTTTAAAAGCTTTTTAGATTCTAAAATCCCGTTTATCGGAGCGTAAGATGTAGGGGGAAAGTGGCATGAAACAGCCAGTTTTAAAAACAGGGATAAATAATATAGAAGGACATACATAAATCAATTTTTTTTTAAAATCTGTAATTGTTCATGCATTTATGTACGTAATGTCATAAAACATTTTTCAAAATTAACGATATTTTTCGACTTCTAATCATTTATAAAAAAAATAAAATTTGGCTTTTACATAACCTATAGGTATTGAAACAGCCAACCCAATTTTTGAAAAAGCCATGTTCTTATTACAAGATTAAAACTGCACATTAACGAAGATATTATTTAATAATAATCTTAAGCTATAATTTTAGATCTTATATAATTATAAAACGTTTTAAATAACGCAAACTCTCGATAAAATATTTACTTACATAAATCTAAGAAACTGTCAAAAAATTTGACGTTTGAGATCAATCATTGCAAAAACTTAAAAACGTTTTTAGCAAAAATAATGCAATTTCCTTTTATGCCACAGGATTTATATGCCCAACCATTACAATTTTGCATCGGTACCACTCTTGATTGCTGTTACTACAATTATTATTGCATTTTATGGAATTAAAAGGTGGCTGTTTCATTACACTGCAGTCCGGCTATTTCAAAACATATTCTCTCAAGAAACAAAATCTCGAAAATTACTATGAAATCAAAGATTAGTCTACAAAATATATACGTTATTAGAAGGCCTAATATATCTATAAAATTATAGTGTAATCATATTATTATTAGTTTTGTACGTATAGGCGTTAGAAAACAAATAAACTGAACTCAAAACCTTACTTTTTGACGACAAAATCTTCAATACGTCGTATCGGCGCCGTTTATTGACGGTGAACGGTCAAATTTTTGTGGGGGATATCTGGCTAGTGTTGCTATCTTAAAATAATAATACATAAACGATTCGTATGAAAACTACCGCGTAATTGATAATGGCTGTTTCAAAACTTGGCTGTTTCATGCCACTTTCCCCCTACTAAAAAAATCAACAAGTGCTAATGTTAAGTCTGGAAGAAAAACGCGTTCAAAACTTTCAAAATGTAAATTTTGCTAAAATTTTTAATTTTCAAAATGCGAATTTCGTCCTTTCTTTTCATGTCTGAACGTTTCCAACTCAATTTTGTATTCCTTGCGATAAAATTCATTTAAAATTTACCAAAGTTTTTAATTTAAAAGTTACAGATCCGTATTTCTAGCAAGAACCAACCCTCTCCAAAGAAGAAGTATAACGTCCAACGCCCGTACATAAGTACACGTGCCGGTTTTTTTAATGCCCGAATAAAACGCAAACTCTAAAATTAAAAAACATTAGCTGCGCAATTTAAAAGGTTATTTTATCGTACAACTAACAATAAGATTGATTTGTCGGTCGGATTCAAGAGTACTGCCAAGTAACATTTTTCGAGATTAATGCTGGCGTTGTTTTTGCCGAAGGATTAGTATGTCGCTCGTAATTAGATTGGCGCTAAATTTTAATGAACGGTTTCGGATAAGCCGATGTTGATTGAATTTCCATAAATCACTCAATCTGCGATGTGTCCCGTTTCTAAGTAAAAATTTTCGTTAGTAATAAATTAAATTCGGATTGAATTAAATCGGGCGACTACAAATCAGTGAATGTGAGAATGTTGATAAATGGCCCCGAGTAACTAAAATAAAGTAAACCGACAATTTATTCTTTTGCTAATGGATTAACGCCATAAAATTGTTATAAATAGCGAAACGCATCTCTTCTTTTCACTTTCAATAGAAATCAACGTTTCGGCTGAATATTTTTATTAATTCTTCCGAAGGTGCTGCATAAATCTATAGTTAGACACAAAGCAATTTGTTTTGAAAGCTCGATAAAAGATAAATGAGTTCTGCAGAATTAAGATCTGTACTTTAACAAAGTTTTATTGGAAGATAAAAATTAAAAAAGCCTTAATCCCGCAATCTCAAAACACAAATAATTTATTTTTGATTGTTTTAAATTATATGCAGACAAGGGTGGCCTAAAAAGACGAAAATATGTTTAATTCAACACGTTTTTAAAATGGTTACCAAAAATCAACTCTGTTAAAAAATTTTAAGAAGTTCGAGGTCTTTAAAAATGGAATGTTTTAATGATGTGTTTTCCCCGTTATGCTATTATTGTCTATGTTTAACATTATAAATATTCTAAAAATTGATAAAAGTTGATATTTCAATTTATCGAGTACGCTCCGACTTTTTCGAAGTTATATTTCTTGTGCGTCGTTTAGAGTTAAGTTTTAGCAAGCAACGAAAGTTGCACATGTACATTTAAGAAAAATTCGACAGTAAGAATAGTGTGTAAACACTAAAATACTTTTATCTTTTTCAAGCTAGCCTGCCCCAGCTTCGCAGGGGTGTTTAGATTTAATATGGTCTATGATTTCTTAAAATGCGTTACTTTGATTTAAAAATACTGCTCGTGTATTTACATATTTACATATTGACATATCTTTTTTATGTGTTAACCGGTTTAAATGAAGCAAACACTAAATGTTAGCCCAAGTTTATCTCAATACAACACTGAAAATCGGATTCAAATTGGCTTAGTTATTGTGGAGATTGACGTGCGCGCCTAGACAAAAATTTTTCAACGATTTTATTTCGTGTAGGGGTAAATAGTACAGTTGTTGGCCGGTCGACAATGATGGGCCATATTTAGAAAATTATATAATAATAAATCTGTTTCCTAAAAATTTCGAATTTTGAGATACGAGGTTTTGACTTCGCAGCGACGATATGCCTTCTTAAATATCATAAAGTTAATTATTAAATTTATATTTAAATTGTTTTTTTTTAAATAAGTATACAAAATTCTAATCATCTTTTGTTTGGTACGTAGGAAATAAAATAAATTTTTTTCTAATAAATGGTTCGTTTTTTTTGCTAATTTACTATATCTTATCTTAATTAAAAAATTATGACCAATCACTGTAAATTCACTGTCCAATTACTATATCTATATGGCCAATAACTATGTTTTTTAATAAACCAAATATTTTTATTTTATATAAAACGTTAAATTTTTTATTCAAGTTTTTATTTATATTGAAAAATGTAGTTTTTTACACCTACTACCACAATAAAAAATCATGAAATTTAGTATTTTAATTGTTCAATTTCTAAAAGGGCCAATCACCGTACTGTTTACCCCTATAGATTAGTTTTGATTTAAAAGTCTTATTTACAGCGTGAATAGTGTAAATATATTTAGCTTTTAGACATAAACATTATAAATACGCTAAGTATTGCAAATTTTTAGCGAACTTACAAAATCGATGTGTTTTTTCCATTAATTGTATATTTAACACATAAATATTTTACTCACAAAATAGCGCCCTTAAATTTTGGCGAACTGGGCAAATGTCTGGGTTGTGTGCCCCTAGAACGGCTCCCGACGGTACTATATAAAATATCAATTGTTTGTTTTTAAAATTTTTTTTATTAATTTTGAAAAGTTGCTATAATTATGTCCAATGGAATTTTGATAACCAATTTTGCCCTTTAAATTTTAATATTGTTATAGCCTAAAGGTTCTTCTTCCCCTTATGTTTGGTATAATGAAAGTTAAGCATTTCCGATTATATTTTATAAAAAAAATTGTAATTAGCGTCAGTTATTTTATGTTTTCAAAAAATGAACTGAAGTTACTATAATAATACTGCACATACGTCGTTTTATATGGGTGCATCATTGTTTTCTTTTTAAATCCAAAAATTAATGTAAACAAATCCAATAAATACGAAGATGTGCGCATTCGAGCGAAAAGTGGCACATTTCCGAGCGAGGGAGGCAAATGAAGCGCGACGCGGAGCGGCGCGCTTTATTTTCCCGAGATCGGAATGTGCCACTTTCGCTCGAATGGCACACTCGGTTTTAAACATAATTCACAAAGTTTAGGCCAATAAATTAAAGAAAAAATTAAAAAAAACAATTTAATTGTTTTCTCTCACTTGCACCTACGAAATTGCCGTATCTTTTCGCTCGCTTCCACTCATTGCTATGGTAAATACGTTCTTTGAACATAAAATCGATATTTTTTTATTTGAAAATGAAGAGATTAGTTAAGGCAAATCGATAAATACGAGGATGTGCGCATTCGAGCGAAAAGTGGCACATTTCCGAGCGAGGGAGGCAAATGAAGCGCGACGCGGAGCGGCGCGCTTTATTTTCCCGAGATCGAAATGTGCCACTTTGAGCTCGAATGCGCACACTCGGTTTTGAGCATGATTCACAAAGTTTAAGCCAATAAAATAGACAAAAAATTAATTAAATAATATAATCGTTTTCTCTCACTCGCATCTCCGAAATTGTCGTATCTTTTCGCTCACTTCCACTCATTGCTATGGTAAAAACGTTCTTTGAACATAAAATCGATATTTTTTTATTTGAAAATGAAAAGATTAATTAAGGCAAATCGATAAATACGAAGATGTGCGCATTCGAGCGAAAAGTGGCACATTTCCGCGCGAGGGAAGCAAATTTTTCCGAGATCGGAATGTGCCACTTTGAGCTCGAATGCGCACACTCGGTTTTAAGCACGATTCACAATAACTAATTTACTTTCTTATTGTTAGACGACTACCATGTCAAATTAGCCGCAACTTCCGTTGCCCGCCAAAATTTCACCCGCGACGCGCCGAAGAAGTATAACTTCAAAAGAGGCAAGCCCGAATCCGTCATATCAATCGCGAATTGCTCCAAAACGAAACTCTCCAATCTGACTAAACTTTATACTATCCATTTAAATTTAAATTGAGTCCATGTCAAAAGCAATCGTGAAATACGAAACTAAATTTGTATAACCGAATATAATGGCGCGGAGCAGTTGTATTTCCGCATCGAATTAATAGAAACTGATAAATTTGCGGCTATTTCTGCATAATGCCACGAAAACGGTTCGCGCTGTCTAATTTCGCATTTTATTCCGACTAAACCAAATGTAACTGTTAACTTTTTACCGGCAACTTTCGGCAAATTAATTAAATTATATAGGATTACAACGGAAACTCTTGTAATCAAATTGAAAATCACTTTAGCTCTGTGTGTCAGCAGTTCCAACAGCCAACATTCCCACTCGTGCAGTCTCGAAAGTTTTTAGCACATACACTTTGTGTTTTAACAAAATTAAAATCTTATTTTGGCTTGATTGCGCGTTACGTTGCTCTTTTGCGCGACTTTCGTCGAAGATGGAGACGCATGAAAATTTCCTTGAACGCAACACAAAGGCGTTATAAGTTTTGACTTTGTTGCATTTCTAAAATCTCAAATTTTTGTTTCTGCAGTGTGGAATGGGCCGTAAAATTTCTAAAAAAATTTCTTAGTACAAAATTGAGAAAAGGTTCTTTTTATTTATTTTTTAAGTCAAGTAAATATGCAAGAAGATTATATTATCCTTTCAAATGAATTAAAGTTGTATAGTTTTATAACCAAATTGTTTGTTAGTTTTTTATTACAATTTTTTTTTAGTTTTATTTAAATATTTGGGAACGTTGCATGTTTACTTGACTTAGCTAATTTTAATTTTTTGCGTTCTCTTCTCATTAGCTTTGGAACAAAGAAAAACTTTCGTTTTAAGTACGAAATCAGTTTTCTTCAATATCAATTTTTTTTTGATGATTAAGAGATAAAGTTTTTGAAATTTTGAAAACACTTCGAGCACGAAAATGACTATAAACTTTCTAAATTTAAAGAAAATGTTTGTAAGCAAAAAAGTTTCTCTTTAATTCAACGAAAGCTCGCGTTAATTTATAATCCAGAGTTTTCGGTTAATTTAAAATTGTCTTAAATCCGTCCGGTTATATTTTATTTGCGATAAATAAACAAAGACCCATTTCAAAATTATATAAATACAATAAATGAAACAATTGTAAATTTACACTCCCCATTTTAAGTTGTACGTTACTTTTTTCTTTTTAATTTCAGAAATAATTGCAAACAAATTCGATAAATACGAGGATGTGCGCATTAGCATATTACTTATTTATTTTCCAAATTTAAGATTCAATTGAAGAATATTTAATTTTTTTTCTTGTATTATTTTTGTTTTTTAAATTAAAAAAAACAATTTTGAATTGTTATTTCAAAAAATTTGTTTTATTCATGTACTAAATTGTGCTAAATAATATTTTTTTTTGCTATACATAGTAATATATACCTATAACATTTTAAATACGGGTCATTTGACCCGATGAGGTAGTAATAAGTATAAATAAAGTATCGGTAGGTTTATTGTTAAAAAAGCCACTGACTTATAAAACTGCCCTCGTACCTTATCAAAAGGAATAAAATCTCTAACTTTTTTAAATAAAAAATAAATCTTTTATTCGACATTTAATTTTTTGAATTGAAGAATAGAAGATTAATTAAGGCAAATCTATAAATACGAGGATGTGCGCATTCGAGCGAAAAGTGGCACATTTCCGAGCGAGGGAGGCAAATGAAGCGCGACGCGGAGCGGCGCGCTTCATTTTCCCGAGATCGAAATGTGCCACTTTGAGCTCGAATGTGCGCACTCGGTTTTAAGCACGATTCACAATAATTAATTTACTTTCCTAGTCAGCTAACTTCTTACGGTCCAATTTCCGCTGGATATGCGCGCGCAACTTCCCTCGGCGGCTAAAATTTGACCCCGAGAGCGCCAAAAGAAGTATAACTTCAAAACCAAAACAATCAATTAACGCAAGTTTCGATAATTTTGCATTAATCGATCCGGATTATCGAAACATTACAAATCAGTACGGTCGCTAAGGCCCATTCCATCTTTTCCTTCGCCCCCTTTTTTTTTCTATTTTCGAGCTCGCTTCTTTTTCATTTCCTTTTTAACGAATCGCAGAGATATGAAATTATGATGTAATTTGCAGAAACAGAAATAGTATCAAGTGGCGGTATTCACACGCGTATACTCTGTGTAATGTTCTGACAGGTCATCATACTTCACCCCCAGCAACCCTCTCCATCCTGTCATGTTGTTTGAAACACTCGAAACGACACGTGATTTGTCCTAAGCCTCCGGACACGCCGCCGCCCGTTTGTGTATATTTCTATAATAATGCAATTTTGGCACGTTCTTTGTTCTATTCATTCGGCTAAGAGATTTTTTTGGGCGCGCGCTAAATACGAAATCGTTTATGGATCGCGTTTTATTATCGCCGAAAACTTGTAAATGGGAACGCGCAGGACGCCGCTTAAAACTGATTGAATTCATTGTTTCGCATTAATTTGTTTGGAGTTTATGCTTCGAACATGAACTCATAAGTAGTTTAAAGTGTTAATGGATGTATTTTGTAGCTGACACACCTATTCTATGTCAAATTTGCGTAAAAACGGTTTCGTTAAGGGTTTATTACAATTTAATCGCTTTTGCTAAGGTTAGATTATACGCACGACGACGCCAAAAAAAGTTATACTTCTTTTGGCGCGTTGAGAGTAAAATGGGCGCAGGCAACGAAAGTTGCGCGCGCACACCTAACAAAATTTGACAGTATTAAAGTTAGCCGTCGAACAACGCAAATTAATTATTGTGAATCACGCTTAAACGAGTGTGCATTCGAGCTCAAAGTGGCACATTCCGATCTCGGGAAAATGAAGCGCGCCGCTCCGCGTCGCGCTTCATTTGCCTCCCTCGCTCGGAAATGTGCCACTTTTCGCTCGAACGCGCACATCTTCGTATTTAAAAATTCGTCCACCTAAATCTTTTTTGTTTAAATTCAAAACATTATATTTTTGTGTTAACGTACTTTTTCTACCGTTTAATTTTCGTTCGGTGAGCGCGCGCGAATTTTGTTTCCTGTTAAAATTGTACTCTCAGCGAGCTGAACAAAAAGCATAACGTCACAAATAAAAATTGTGCGTTGCTGAACTAACGTAAGATTAACTTTGGGGCTAGTCAACTTTGTTCGTATTTAGCTTTATGCAATGACTGTTATACAGTCGAACCTCGATAAGTCGAAGTTGAAGGGAAACTAAAAATAGGTCGAGTTATCAAAAATTCGAGTTATCGAGGTTCCACTTATGGAGGTTCGACTGTATTTGTCCCTTGTTAACATGTTCAATTTTGATTGAAATGTGACGCGGTAATCGTATAAAAAAATTATTAATTTCTGACAGTAACATACCAAGTAATGCATATTTTGCTTTGTTTTCGATTTTTAACATTTCCCCCACAACAAATTACGATTTCGAGTTACAGGGTTTTCTCCGAAATCCATATATCGTGTAAATTGGTAAATAGGGGAGCCGCTAAAAATAAATTAATTTTAAGGGTGGCCCAGCAACACAAAGTTAAAAAATAACTTTTGCGCGCATGCACGTAGGTTATACCCCAAGCAGGGCCTCTTATAGGGTAATTCTCATTTTTTATTAAAAAAATCTGTCAAAAAAGGAAAACGTCTTTCTAATAAAAGTGACGATGCATCTTAACAATTTTGGTCTCTTTCTTCAACGAAAAAATATTCACCGAGCTTGCAGCCCCCAATTTAGACAATTATAAGAGTTTGAAAAAAATGACCATGGTAGTGACATCATATCCGTGGATGTGACATTCCTTACATTAATGTAATCCATGGGGATGACATGCTACATGGAGGTGACACTTTTTAGAAATAAATTTTACCATCAATTACTCAATTAACTTAACATTCATAATAATAAAAAAAGTCACTTCGATGGATAAATTTTTATCGTCCATGGAAGTGACTTTAATTTTTTAATTTCACTACCATGGAGGACATTTATTCAAACCCCTATAATTGTCTAAAATGGGGGCTGCAAGCTCGGTGAATCTTTTTTCCTTGAAGAAAAAGACCAAAACTATTAAGATCCATCGTCACTTTTATTAGAAAGACGTTTTAATTTTTTGACAGATTTTTCAAATGAAAAATGAGAATTACCCAAATGAGTTAACTTAGTCAATATAAAATATAACTATAAATTAGTTTCATTTTCTTACACGGCTAACGTCATACTATTCAAATTTCGTTAGCTGCGCGCGCACAACTTTCGTAGCCCGCTAAAATTTGACTCTCAAGGCGCCGAAAGAAGTGTAACTTCAAAAATGTCGCGAATGAAATTCGAAAGCCTTATTGCGTCGTAATGAATTTTAAGCGCGGCGTCACATTGAATATAACAAGGGCGGACTATTATCTGTAATCGATGGAACATTATCTTTGGCAAGAGTTTGAACATCATTCATCAAAAGTTGAAGTAGTTTCATAAACACTTAAACAGCTTACGGGCAAATTAGGGAGAAGGTGAAGTGTTAACCATTACGCCTTGTCTACTACAATTATACAATTCTCACTTTTATAAATGGCTTAATTAATAAACAAACTGGTCTACGTTGTTTAATCCTGTTATGCGGTTCCGAGGGAGTCTCAAGAGACGAGGAATCCATTAGAGTAGTTTTCCAAGTTACAGGATGTAATGCTGCAGGAACAGATTAGCATTAGAGTTTCCTGCCGAGAACAGGACAAAGCACCCTCAGCAATTTCGAAATTTTATTAGCTCTCCTCGACGATTTCTGCAGGACGTTCTTCAAATCCAAATTGAAAACAGCTGGATATTAAAAGCCCAACAAATGCCGGCGAGGGGACGCGCGGCAGTTGAGGGACGACGTTCCCCCTGGAATATTCATTTACCGCCCACGCAAGATTTCAATAAATCCAGTAAACATCTGTAAGTACACTTGAGGAGTTAGACGAACAAACAGTTCGGTATTTTCTTGGAGGATCCCTAAGCAATTGCTCCCTAACCGCTAAGCGTCAGTCAACCCCAATCTGCACTCACCCCACACGCGATTTTCCGCCCTCGCAGGGGCAACCAGCTGAGTGATTCACTTAACGAAATGGCCAAAGCCCGTCATGCACATATCTCTTCGCTTCATCCTTTAATCGGGCAACATTTTCCGAGCTTTCCCCCACGGCCTCGGCGATGTTGTCACACCCGCCGAAAAAAAAAACCGGTGCGAAGGATGGAGGTTGTACTTCTTTGACGTAACTTTATTAGATATAATCGCATGCAAAAATTGATATAAATAAATTCAATAAATACGAAGATGTGCGCATTCGAGCGAAAAGTGGCACATTTCCGAGCGAGGGAGGCAAATGAAGCGCGACGCGGAGCGGCGCGCTTCATTTTCCCGAGATCGGAATGTGCCACTTTGAGCTCGAATGTGCACACTCGATTTTAGGCACGATTGGCAATAATTTAGAGCAATAAATTAGGCGAAAAATCAGTTGAATAATTTTAACCCCTTGACATACAAATAAAACCGAATATGATGAGCCCAAAAAAAAATAATTAATTTGGCTCGACTTAACTGTTATGAGCATACACAAGTAACAAAATAAATAATTAATAATTTTAAAACATTTTGAAATATGTAGAGGAGTATTTCCCAACCTTTTTTTAACATGCCCCACCTAATTCATTCTAAAATTTTGATGCCCTCCTATGTAACACACAAATATTTTTTTATACAGGGTGTCCAGGCGCTTACTCCCTACTTGATTTTTTAATATCTAGACAACTATTAAAGATAATTTAATCAAATAAAAAGCGTTTTGTAGACAAAAGTAGGGAAATTTATTTCAATGAATTAAATTTTCAAAATGTCTCTCTTCTTTAAGGACAACGTGACGAAGCCTAACCTTGAAGTTTTGAGCCACTCTTTCCAACATTTCGGGGTCTATAGCCTGAAAATGACGAGTAATTTTGTCTTTCAGTTCTTCAATTATTTGAGGCCTATCTTGATAACATTTTCCTTCAAGGTATCCCCATAAAAAATCATCCAACAAACTAATTAAAAAAACAAAATATACATAGAAATTTAGAAATTTTATTTAATTTAAATTTTAGGTAAAAATGTAAATTTGAAGATATGTTGTCCTTGCGGTCGCCATTGTGTGTGATGTGAAAACAAAAACACTTTTATAACTCCATCTATGTTAAAATAATTTTGGTGTGACTAATAGTTTTTATTTAACAAGAAAATAACTTTGGGAGTAAGCGGCTGGACACCCTGTATTTAAAAATTTAATTATTCCATAAATGAAGCCTAATTACAACTTGTTCAAGACACAAGATTTAGGTTTTAGCAAGAAATCACTAGGAAATTATTAAGAAAAAAAAACAATAAGTAAAGGACTTTGCGGCATAAGAATAACAAGTAATTGATCCAGCTCAGTTTCGGCTTAATGATAGAGCATCATGTGATGAATCAATCAGACAACTAGGTAATTAAATTATTGAGTATTTCATTCACTGAATTAATTTATAATCATTTCCAAACATCATCAAGCTTAAACTATCGGAAATATCATCTTTTACATTTTGACCAAAAAATAACTAGTACTTTTTCATCTCAACATATTTTTAAAAGTTCTTTTGTGTGTATATTCTTGCTTATGTAACACTATAATTACACCAAGTTTGAAAAGACCATTTTATCTTATACCGCAAACTCCTTTGATATAGATTTGAACCAGAAACGACCGCATTTGGCAAAAAAAGTGCTGTTCTATCGGGCGCCCATGTGCTTAGTCACCATAGCAAAAATTCATCAATTAGCCTACGAACTACTACCCCATCCACCACAATCTCCAGATTTAGCCCCCAGCAACTATTTCCTGTTTCCAAACCTGTGGAAATGGCTGGGCGGTAAAAGTTTTGGGCCTAATGAAGACCTCATCACAGAAACAAATGCATATTTGAAGGGCCTTGAGAAAACCTATTATTTGGAAAGAATCAAAGAATTAGAAAAACGCTTAACTAAATGTATCGAGCTAATAGGAGACTATGTTGACAGATAAAACCCAAAAAAATATTTTTTATTAAAAAAGTCACTGACTTATAAAGCTGCCCTCGTAACTAATAAAGAGGAATAAAATCTCAAGCTTTTTTAAATAAAAAATAAATCTAAAGAGGATTGTTCATACGGGGTGTTAAATCCCCCCGATTTGCGCAGAAATTTGATTACAGAATAAAATATAAGCATAATCAATAAGTTTAAAAGTGGTTTAAGACAAGACTTAGGACATCGGCAACATGGTGTAAAAATGCATTGAAAATTTTTCAAAACGATGGTTAAAAATAACTGAAATGATTAAAAATAATCTGAATTTAAAAAATAAATGAGCAAATAAAAACAAAATATACATTTGCTTATCAGAAAGTTCTAAAATCAAAAAATCTTGCAGTGTTAACCGTAATTATTTATTGATTTCTAAGCGGAAAATCACTGTTCCCGTCGTCATAGAAACTTTTTGAAACCACTGGTGAACACCTCAAAACGAGTTCTAACATAATCGATGTTCAAATTTTTGCGCAAATCGGGAAGATTTAACGCCTCGTATGGACAATCCTTTTTATTCGACTTTTAATATTTTGAATTGAAGATTAATTTAGACAAATCCAATAAATACGAGGATGTGCGCATTCGAGCGAAAAGTGGCACATTTCCGAGCGAGGGAGGCAAATGAAGCGCGACGCGGAGCGGCGCGCTTCATTTTCCCGAGATCGGAATGTGCCACTTTGAGCTCGAATGCGCACACTCGGCTTTAAGCACGTTTCACAATCATTAACTTAATTTTTCAAACGGCTAACGACAACTCTGCGCGCGCAACTTCTCATTGCCAGCTATAATTTAACTCTTGACCCACCAAAAGAAGTACAACTTCAAAATCTGCGTATTAAATCGGGAAATTATTTTGCTACCAAAAAAAAAAAATCTTCGGGGGCATGTTTAAAGCTTCGAAGGTAATTCAAATTATTAACGCTTTAATGACCGTTTTGAAAACGAAATAATTTAAAATCGCGTTTCGAAGCATAAGCGAATTTGCGCGAGAGGTACAAATGTGAAATGTGAACGCACAACGATTAAGCAATTAGGCCGAAACGCGGAGCGGACGGATTAAATAATAAAACCGTTTTGGAATCGCTGCAAAGCGAACCCCCGCACGACCGAAGCAGTTCCAGCCTGTCAACGGGTTTATAAATGTTGTTCGAAATAATTTAGCAATTTGAAACGTCCCCCGAGAGAAAATGAATCGGTATCAGTTTACGGGAGCCGGAGACTTCCTCGGCTCCGGAGGGGCCCCGGCCCTCTCGCAGACGTTCCGCCAAACTTGGAAAATGTAAAGTTTGGAAAATTTCGCAACTTCAGACTTTAAAAGCTAATGAAGTTGTAGGATAAAATTGAAGTTATCTCGGAAGATCGCGTTCGTGTCAAAGAAATTGTTTAGCTTAAAAGCTCGGATCGGTCCTGTTCGCTTCCATTATGTCGTTTCGCACTACAAATCCGGCGGAATTGAATTTCGAAAAAGTAACGCAAGAATGAGTTGCTTAATATTTTATTACCAATTTCGCTTTAATCGCTCAAAAGCGAGATCGGCGGCGGCGGCGGCGGCGCCGGCTTCCGCGACAAACGCGCAAAATATAATTTTATATGCTGAATACAGTGGAGACTCGATTATCCGGAGTAATGTTTGTTGCAGTTTATTCGGATGATCGAAAATTCGGTTAATTGAATGTATAGGAAAAAAACGAATTTTAGCTATATGGGTGATTCTCAGATAACTGTGATTTTTTATGTCCAGTATTTTATTTATCATTCAACATAGTTTTTTCTTATTAAGAAGTCATTAATATCATAAATTTGATAATTTTCTTCAACCTACATTAGATATTGGAACATAAGTGGTCTTAGATTATTCATAACTTACGAAAATATACTGGAAATGTCAGTACCGTGGCATGTCCGATTCGCATTTTTCAAACTAAATGTAAACATTTCCATTAATATTTGTTTTGTGATTTAAAAGTTACTTCTCATAAATTAAGTCTAATATATACTCCGTTAAATTATATTGCAATTATACGAAAATAATGTTTGGAAAAAAAAATAATCGCCTTTGATTTATGTCCGGGAATTTTATGCAATTTTTAAGTTTGAAATATTTGCTGCCTAATCGCCATCTTAATTTAGTTTCATCCACTCTTTCTGGCTGCATTTTCAGGAGGGACTATTTGTGCAACGTTTACAGCTGTGTATTTATTTTGAACTTTCCAAAATATAATTAAAGTAATTTGTTTTATTTTGAAAAAGGTAAGTCATAAAATTACGTGTCAGTACCGTGGTATTGAAATTTACGGTTATCGATACGACGCACACACGGAAAAATCACACATTTAGCTGGACAAGATTAAAATTTGGAATTTTGACAATTAACTGTAACTGTATTTTAAGAATATCTATAGATAAGTTAAGTATCAGTTACACACAACAAAACAATTGCGAACGGCATTGAAGTCTTCTGATTATATGTAATACTACTCGATACGTCAGAAGTTAGAAAACGTGTAATAATTATTAATGTGTTTCTTGTATTTTGTTTAAGACTTTAAAAAAAAATTACATGGATAATATAGCATCGGGTAAATAAGTTTATTGCAAAGTAGTTTTAAGAACATTTCCTTAAAAAATAGAAGAGGGTTTTAAGATTTACCATAACCTTGTTTTTAAAAATTTTTATTTAGTCGTATAAAAAAATTACCATTTAGTACCACTGTTTATTTTTGTTAATATACATGCCTTATTGTTCAGTAATGTTTCAGCAAAAAACTAGCTATCACTATGAATCACTTTCTAAAATATAACCTATTGTTTATAGGTAGACGTTCTAGTAGTGTTCCAGTTACTTCAAAAATGAACTTTCTATTCAATTAAAAAATGCCAAATTTTTTAGTTTATGTAATTTGAAGTGCATGGGGAGACTTTCTGAGTATCTTATGAAAATGCCACTTGATTACTTTTTGGATATTAGACAAATAATAAACCAACGGTCTGGCGATCTGTAACTTGTCCAATTGTGCTTTTTTTTCATAATTTTTTTTGCTATTTTTTTTAAATTGATGTATAAGACAAGACATAAGTACAATGTTTTACTATTCGAAGAAGTTTCGATCAGTAGAATATAAAAATTTAAGTCTGGCTCCCCTAGTCTTGGCACAACTGTTTGCCAGACCACCCTTAAAATATTTATTGCAATGATATAACGTATAAGAAAAAATTAAACGTCAAAATTTTTGTTTTTTATTCCTCTTTTAAATAGAATTGGTCTGGCACATTAATACTTGACCAAATTTCTGCCAGACCACGATTAAGAAATTAGGAAAAACGTTATAAAAAATAACAATTGGACAAGTTAGAGATCGCCAGACCATTAGTTTATTATTTATCTAAGATCCAAAAAGTAATAAAGTCCATTTTTGTACTTAAATATTTTTGTCCAGCTAAATGTGTGATTTTTCCGTGTGTGCGACGTTAGAATACATTATAGTAAATTTTTATTTACTGTTACGTAAACAATCGAAATTATTTAGGAAATTATTATATTTTTCCGCATTATAAAGTTAGGCCAATTATAAATTCAAATGTCAGTACCGTGGATGTCAGTACCATGGCAAAAATAAGAAATAACTTTTTAATTTATTTTTTCCTCAATGTTTTAACTCATTTCTGTATTTATTTGTTATAGTTTTGTTAAAAATTTTTGATAGAATAGCAATTGAATGTAAATTTTGCAAAAAAACAAAAAAAAAACTGGCGCTCAACAAGTAGCAACAAAGGACTTTCTAAATCGTGGTCTAGCAGAATTTTGGTCAAGTATTAATGTGCCAGACCAATTCTATTCAAAAGAGGGATAAAAAACAGAAGTTTTGACGTTTAATTTTTTCTTATACCTATATAGAAAATTTATCATTGCAATAAATATTTTGAGAGTAGTCTGGCAAACAGTTGTGTCAAGAATAGGGCGCCAGACTTAAATTTTATATTCTACTGATCGAAACTTCTTCGAATAGTAAAACATTGTACTTATGTCTTATACATCATTTTACAAAAATTAGGAAAAAATTATAAAAAAAAACAGTTGGACAAGTTACAGATCGCCGGACAGTTGGTTTATTTTTTGTCGAATATCTAAAAAGTAATAAAGTCCATTTTGTACTTATTCTGGTTGGACTATTATATGTCAGTACCGTGGCATTAAAATTTTCAAAATTTGTCATAGTTTTCGTTTTGTTGTAGTTGTAGTAGAACTACAGCACAGGCTTAGTTCTGGATATAATTGGAGACAAAAAACACCCAAAACACGCGTTTTAAAACATTTTTAATTTCAAAAAAATTTTAGTTATAAAAATTAGTTTTCTAGAATCACCCATATACAATTTTAATTAATCAAAAATGCGAATTAGTAAATATTCGAAAGTACACCTGAAAATATTTTTATCAAGCTCGCTATAATTAGGGGTGCGGAAGAGCACCATGATAACTTATCAAAAGGAATAAAATATCTAACTTCTTTCAAACAAAAAATAGATCTCATTTATTCGACTTTTAATTTTTTGAATTGAAGAATAAAATAATAATATAGGCAAATCCGTAAAATGCGAGGATGTGCGCATTCGAGCGAAAAGTGGCACATTTCCGAGCGAGGGAGGCAAATGAAGCGCGACGCGGAGCGGCGCGCTTCATTTTCCCGAGATCGGAATGTGCCACTTTGAGCTCGAATGCGCACACTCGGTTTTAAGCACGATTACGAAGCGTCCCGTTTTAACAGGGAAAAATTTGGTCAAATTGTTATGTTTACAAAAAACGCAAAAATATTCATCACTAAATAAAACAGTGGCACATTATCTTAAAATCAACAAAGCAAAAAAAACACTATTTAGTGCGAAATACAAAATAAAATATTTAGTAAGAAATACAAATACCGAGGTTTAATTTTCGCAACGAGTCCGAACGCGGTTGAAAATCCGGAAAATCGCGAATCCGTGTAACTGAGGGTTCGAATAATTGAGGTTTTACTGTACGTTCAAAAATCAATTATTGGAAGTGAGTTTTTGGGGACCCGGGCCCACGGAGCCATTACATTAAAATATATATGCGGGATTTTTTCTGTCGCACATAAATAACGCGATATCTGGAGGCCGATACTGGCGGCGTTGGAGGCTTAGAATGCGATGTCTCTAATCTCCGGAAACTACCGAATCCCTCGAATTCCGATATCCTGATCCGTCCGAAATTTCGAATATATTCATGACATTTACAATTTAAAAGATTTACCTCCGCGTTTTCAAAAAAATAAAATAAATAATAATTTAGGGCGTTATCAACGCCGAACGCACAAATACGCGCCCGTCCGCGCGACGCGCCTTCGCCGTCCGCCCCCGCAGAAAAAATAATTAGAGAAATCGATGAAGAAGAGAAAGTTATAAATTTCGTTTTGGACGGAAGAAATAGAATGTAAGTGAATAGCACTCGAAAATCTGTACAGCACTAAGAACTAAGCTGATGCTATCTGCCTAAGGACACCCCTGAAATTTATTGTATCTCTTATCTCGATACTTCAAACTCGGAAAGAAAAAGCTACCTTCCCTTTATTGTATTATAAAAAAATGCCGATTTTTTTTTGTTAGAATGAAAAACAACGTTTCGCTCGTTTATTAATCTTCGAATGGTCGTGGTTTTTTTTTTAAATGAATGTTCGAGAAGGGTTTAATTTGGCTTTAATCGCATTTTAATAATAAAGTGGTTCGTGTTTTAATTTAATCTAAAAATTTTCTTAACCTTTTGACATACAATGACGTGTGGGAGATCCGTAGATTTTTGAAGTTATACTTCTTTTGGCGCGTCAAGAGTGAAATTAAAGCTGGCAATGAGATGTTGCGCGCGCAGCGTTGGGAAAGCAAGTTAATTATTGTGAATCACGCTTAAAACCGAGTGTGCGCATTCGAGCTCAAAGTGGCACATTCCGATCTCGGGAAAATGAAGCGCGCCGCTCCGCGTCGCGCTTCATTTGCCTCCCTCGCTCGGAAATGTGCCACTTTTCGCTCGAACGCGCACATCCTTGTATTTATTACATTTATCTAATTTATCCTTTGCTCTTTCAAATCAATAATTTTAATTTAGTTTAGCAAATATCGACATTATATTGAAAAATGTATTTACCATAGCTTATGAGTGGAAGAGAGCGAAAAGATAGGAAAATCTTATCAGTGCGAGTGAGAGGGACCGATTAAAATTATTCAATTGTATTTTCGTCTAATTTATTGGCCTAAATTATTGCGAATTGTGCTGAAAACCGAGTGTGCATTCGAGCTCAAAGTGGCACATTCCGATCTCGGGAAAATGAAGCGCGCCGCTCCGCGTCGCGCTTCATTTGCTTCCCTCGCTCGGAAATGTGCCACTTTTCGCTCGAACGCGCACATCCTCGTATATATTCAATTTGTTTACATTAATTAGATTTAAAAATTTATTATCCATATTTTATTCTCGCTCAAACTTGATAATTACGCTTCATTAAAACATTTATTAATTTAGTAACAATTCAAAAGAATCCAATAATCTGATTGGTTAATCACATTATTCAACATGGCTTCGTTTTGAATAAGCCAATCAAAGTATTGTTTCCATAGAGATAAGTAGTTTCATTTAATCGGAAACTTATATTAACCCCTTGACATACAATGACGTCTGGGAGACGTCAAACATGTAGGGTGTCGGTGTAGATTTTGACGTCTCTAATACGTCTCTAAAACTGTTTTCAATAAATAGGAAAAAAAAGAGGCCCAGAAGAAAATGTTTTAAAATGTTTAAAAAATGCCTAGTTACTCCATATCAGTGTTTCCCAACGCGGCATATGGGGCAAATTAAATGTTTGGGGGGGCAATATCATTGTTCAAGGGAACAATTTGAAAACGCACTTGATTTTTAGTTTATATTTTGAAAATTTACTTTTTGTTTTTTTTCTTAATAATTTCCTAGTGATTTCTTGCTAAAACCTAAATCTTGTGTCTTGAACAAGTTGTAATTAGGCTTCATTAATGGAATAATTCAATTTTTAAATATAATAAAATATTTATGTTACATAGGAGGCATTAAAATTTCAGAATGACTTAGGTGGGGAATGTTAAAAAAAGTTGGGAAACACTGCTCTACATATTTCAAAATGTTTTAAAACGTAATCATTTATTTTGTATTACTTGTGTATGCTCATACCAGTTAAGTTGGGCCAAATTAATAGTTTTTTTCGGATTCATTAAATTCGGTTTTTTTTGTATGTCAAGGGGGCTAATATACAGTGAAACGTCAAAAATAATCGTACACTTGTAACTTTAAATGTTATTTTGCGATTTAGTAACTAAAAAATTCCCACAAATTAAAAAAAAAAAGTTAATAGAAAATAAAGGTACTAGAGCAATAAATCATTAATTAAATGAAAATTTGTTGTAAAAATATCAAAGATAAATAATAATAAAGAAGGTTTTGAAGATAAAGACCGATTAGAATTATTAGTATGGAGCGGAAGATCTACTACTTTTCCCAATGCAAAATTACCCCTAGAACAAATTTTCGAAAAAAGCAATTGATTATTTCCAAAAGTAAAAAAAATGGCCCTATTCAGAAAGTAATGCTATAAAAAATAAACGTTTCCCTATGAAAAATTTTATCTAGAATGCGTTCCCGTATAGTAAATTCGATTATTTCCATTATCTCTATTGATAAAATTAAAATTAAGGTTTTTAAAATTAAATTAAAAGAAATTAAATATGAAATTGCAGGAGAAGTTTTTGGCAAAAGGAAATATGCATACCGCAACGTATATAACCATAGTAAAAAAAAATTAGTAAGAAATAGAACAAAAATCGTCTTAAAACAACATTTAAGTTACATCAAAATAACGATTCTAAGCATATATCGTATCTAAAAACGTTCCAAATACATTTCACATTTTGCGGTCTTAACCTTGTCACACATTTATAGCCCTAGTAAAAAGAATACAAAATACTATTTTAACCCTTCGTTAGGCGCGCAGTATAACGTAGCGTACATGGGCGCGCGGATGACATATGCCATCCACTCTTATAAACAGTTTTTTGTTAAAAATTATTTCATTTTATTATCAAATAACCATTGTAAGGTTATATTTCACAAAATAAATAAAAAAATACAAAAAAACATAACATTAACAAACATATTAATATTGCAAGCTCTTGTTCTAACATTTGATGGTGGCTTCATTATATTTCGTTTTTTTTACTAAGATACAAAAACAGTTATCGTAATAATAAGAGTGCAAACACTTCCCAGTATTATTTCATAATAATTGAAGAATAGGCAAAATGTTCCGCTTTTTTTAAAATATTTATCGCAATATAAACTACTTTATAAGAAAAATTATCTAGACATAACAAATTAGCAAGGCATACTGAAGTATGTGCAAAAAAATCTGATAACGTCCGTTCATTAGTGGCAGTAATATAGTGGCGCGCATGGTCGCGCGGATGACAGTTGTCATCCACAACACGCATTGCAACGTTTGATTTTCTTTTTTTTTAAATATATTGCTGATAACGGATTATTAACTGTTAGGAGATGCAACATGAGAGTTGTTACGAAGGTACTGAAAGTTTCAGAATTTAAGGTTGAATAATTTAGAAATTATTCAAGAAGAAATAGAGCTGGATGACATATGTCATCCGCGCGCCCAATGGAGGGTTAAATAAACAAGAATAAAGAGCATATTAAAAAAAGAATGAATGAAAATAGAACCTATTATTTTGAAGGAATCAAAGGATTAGAAAAACGCTCGACTAAATGTATCGAGCTAATAGGAGACTATGTTGACAGATAAAACCAAAAATATATCTTTTATTGAAAAAGTCTCTGACTTATAAAACTGTCCTCGTAACTAAAGAAATAAAATCTCTAACTTTTTTAAATAAAACATAAATCTAAATTTATTCGACTCTTAATTTTTTGAATTGAAAAATAGAAGATTAATTTAGGCAAATCCAATTAATACGATGATGTGCGCATTCGAGCGAAAAGTGGCACATTACCGAGCGAGGGAGGCAAATGAAGCGCGACGCGGAGCGGCGCGCTTCATTTTCCCGAGATCGGAATGTGCCACTTTGAGCTCGAATGTGCACACTCGGTTTTCAGCACGATTCGCAATAATTTAGGCCAATAAATTAGACGAAAATACAATTAAATAATTTTAATCGGTCCCTCTCACTCGCACTGACAAAATTTTCGTATCTTTTCGCTCCCTTCCACTCATTAGCTATGGTAAATACATTTTTTCAATATAATATCGATATTTACTAAACTAAATAAAAATTATTGATTTGAAAGAGCGAAGGATAAATTCGATAAATGTAATAAATACGATGATGTGCGCATTCGAGCGAAAAGTGGCACATTTCCGAGCGAGGGAGGCAAATGAAGCGCGACGCGGAGCGGCGCGCTTCATTTTCCCGAGATCGGAATGTGCCACTTTGAGCTCGAATGTGCACACTCGGTTTTCAGCACGATTCGCAATAATTTAGGCCAATAAATTAGACGAAAATACAATTAAATAATTTTAATCGGTCCCTCTCACTCGCACTGACAAAATTTTCGTATCTTTTCGCTCCCTTCCACTCATTAGCTATGGTAAATACATTTTTTCAATATAATATCGATATTTACTAAACTAAATAAAAATTATTGATTTGAAAGAGCGAAGGATAAATTCGATAAATGTAATAAATACGATGATGTGCGCATTCGAGCGAAAAGTGGCACATTTCCGAGCGAGGGAGGCAAATGAAGCGCGACGCGGAGCGGCGCGCTTCATTTTCCCGAGATCGGAATGTGCCACTTTGAGCTCGAATGCACACTCGGTTTTCAGCACGATTCGCAATAATTTAGGCCAATAAATTAGACAAAATACAATTAAATAATTTTAATCGTCCCTCTCACTGCACTGACAAAATTTTCGTATCTTTTCGCTCCCTTCCACTCATTAGCTATGGTAAATACATTTTTTCAATATAATATCGATATTTACTAAACTAAATAAAAATTATTGATTTGAAAGAGCGAAGGATAAATTCGATAAATGTAATAAATACGATGATGTGCGCATTCGAGCGAAAAGTGGCACATTTCCGAGCGAGGGAGGCAAATGAAGCGCGACGCGGAGCGGCGCGCTTCATTTTCCCGAGATCGGAATGTGCCACTTTGAGCTCGAATGTGCACACTCGGTTTTCAGCACGATTCGCAATAATTTAGGCCAATAAATTAGACAAAATACAATTAAATAATTTTAATCGTCCCCTCTCACTTGCACTGACAAAATTTTCGTATCTTTTCGCTCCCTTCCACTCATTAGCTATGGTAAATACATTTTTCAATATAATATCGATATTTACTAAACTAAATTAAAATTATTGATTTGAAAGAGCGAAGGATAAATTCGATAAATGTAATAAATACGACGATGTGCGCATTCGAGGCGAAAAGTGGCACATTTCCGAGCGAGGGAGGCAAATGAAGCGCGACGCGGAGCGGCGCGCTTCATTTTCCCGAGATCGGAATGTGCCACTTTGAGCTCGAATGTGCACACTCGGTTTTAAGCATAATTCACAATATTTTAGGCCAATAAATTAGATAAACAATTAACTGAATAATTTTAATCGTTCCCTCTCACTTGCATTGACAAGATTATCGTATCTTCTCGCTCCCTTCCACTCATTGCTATGGTGAACACGTTTTTCGAATATAAAATCGATATTTACTAAAGAAAATTGGAAAAAAAAGAAAATAAAAGTATTTTCGTTTCAAACTACATGAACTTTTCAAAAATAATGATTGTAATAATAGTTATGGGCATTGTTCTTTACGTATTGAAGTTCAACGTTGTTTTTTTTTTGAGCTTGCGGAAAATTTAGTGTTAATCAAAGTTTAACAATTGGTTAAAGTTTGGATTAGTTTTGTTTAAGCTTTTCGCAGCCATGTTTCTGTAATATCTCTTTAAATTATAATCTAGAATTACAAAACATCACGAACCCTAATAATTGTCAATAATGGCTGTTGGGAAATTGTAAAATTAATTATAGTATTTCACTTGGATTAAAACTTTCGACTTTGTAGTTTACTGCCAAATTCTACTTTATGAAATACGTGCCCCTAATATTCTAAGTTATAATGTGTAAACCGACTAATTCTAAACTGTTCGAATATTAATTAAAGATCTTCAAGGCCTCTCGGAAAATAGATTTAATTTTCGCAAAAATTCGACCCGAACTTAAAACAATTTTCCAGAACGAACGCAAAAACAAATTGAAATAACGAGAATTAAATTTTTTAACGCGCATCTAAAAAGGACCAACAATTTAATTCAACATTTCCAAGCAATAACATCGCATCCAGAAAAATAGAGGACGTTTTGGTGGAATAATTGAAATATTTTTATGAATAGTACGGAGTTTACGACTTGCGTTTCGCTTCAATTCTTTCGAGCAATGCGAGAGTTATGTTGGATAACTTAAAATTTAATTATAGCACTGCTATTTTTTAAAATAATAACTTTACCTAATTCGTAAGATAGCAATTTAATTTTTATTTGGCTCGAAAAATAAATAGTTTTTAGATTAGGGCGAACAAATTTGCTGTAAAAAAGCCAGCGCATTTTAGGTCAATTTTTGACCTACCAAACGGAAAAATTACTGACCGGGCTCAAATTGTAGAGGGCAAAAAACTTATTAATCGTGAAAATATTTTTTTTCTTAAAAGTGCCCGAAACATGGAGTTTTTAGCGACTTAAAAAATTAGCTGCGCTTAACAGTTGAATGAATTTTTATCGCAATTTTAACGAGTTTTTTTAATTGACACCAATTATTTAATCTAGATATTAATGAAACAATTCTAAACAATCCGAAAAATATTTATAAAAAACTTTTTTTGATTTGAGCCTTCAGAAACTAATTCTGATAGGACGATTTTCATTTGAGTTTTTCTCAACGTTCCCAAACTTTTTTTAAACATTTTTTCCACAAATCAATTTTATTTTTCATGCTCTTTCTAACGACGCTAGTCAGTAATTTATCCATCCACTCATTCGCATTTAGGGCAACTTGTGATCAAAGAGGCGTTGGCTCTTTTTGGCACAGATTAAAATGATTTTATTTCGAGATCAAACTTAAATAAATTGCTTTGCAGATGCAATATGCATTTTTTAATTTATTTTTTGTTACTATTAGTGCTGTGCAATTTGGCCACAAAGTTTAACCGGTTAAAGCAGTTAATCAATTTAACTGGTTAATAGGTTACCTTGTTAACTTTGTTCTTTTTCATATATAAAGCAGATATTATTAAGAAACTACATATTTTTCACGTATATTAATCAATATATTATTTATTAAGTTAACTTTTATAACGAACCCCTTTATAACGAAAAACTCTTTAAAGCATATTTATTACTCAAGATTGGTTTACGTTATTAAAACACTTAATCAATAACATATTAATAATATTGGCTTTATATACGAAAAGAACAAACTTAGCTATGTAACCAATAAACCGGTTTAACTAATGGAACTAGTTAACCGGTTAAATGATTTAGTTTGATTAAGGAACTAATTAACCTATTAAATTCTATGGCCGGTTTAGTCGGCCAAATTGTATTGCACTACTATTTATAAAAGGTATTGTGTACAAAACAGTGCTAGAATTAAACAAGTTTATCATAATTACAATATTTACAATTTGTTATTATTTTATCCCGACAAGACGCCAATGAAAGGAGGTTAAATATTCTTAAAACACAATGAAACACTGAAAAAACAAATATTTCTATTAATACCAAAATAATGAAAAAAAGACGAAGAAAATCGATTTACGAATACAGTGGAAACTCGGTTATCCGGACTAATTATTGTTACAGCTCATTTTTTTTTGTAATTTAATTGTTTTCTAAGGGTTTTTATGGTTGATCCTAAAGAAATTGCTGAAGGTCATTATTCCGGCCGTTCGGCGGCCCGAGTATAGTAAAAATACGGTTCTGTAACTTTTAATTGAAAGACTAGTAGGTTTTAAATAAATTAATTATTGTGTGTCGTGCTTAAAACCGAGTGTGCACATTCGAGCTCAAAGTGGCACATTCCGATCTCGGGAAAATAAAGCGCGCCGCTCCGCGTCGCGCTTCATTTGCCTTCCTCGCTCGGAAATGTGCCACTTTTCGCTCGAATGCGCACATCTTCGTGTTAATTGGATTCGACTATATTATTAACAAATCCTTCAAATACAGATTTTCTATTCGTAAAAAGTTTTCGCTTGAAAGTGCCATTACTCCTTAATAATTGAATTTGCCTATCTTATTCTTCTCTCTTACAAATAGTATTAATAAAATCAAACTGAACTAAATGTAGCTCTTTTCGCTTTTCTTTTAATTAAAAATTACAGTAGGGTATTTTTACCAAAAAACCACATTTCTAATTTAATACTTTTAAACTAGACTAGATGGGAGATTTCATCGTACATGAAAAAAAAATACTTTTTCTGAATTTTGACTCTTATTTCCCAACCTTTGTTTTAACATACCCCGCCCAAGTCTATCTAAAATTTTGATGCACCCCCTATGTAACATATAAATATTTTTTTATATTTAAAGATTGAATTAATGCATAAATGAAGTCTAATTACAACAGTGTATATAC
This sequence comes from Sinopyrophorus schimmeli, assembly GCA_036325965.1. Classification (NCBI taxonomy): domain Eukaryota; kingdom Metazoa; phylum Arthropoda; class Insecta; order Coleoptera; family Elateridae; genus Sinopyrophorus; species Sinopyrophorus schimmeli. The sequence continues at coordinate 711,335 of JARFIZ010000332.1, read as the reverse complement.
ATAGTGTGATCCTTAATAGAGGTGTAATCGAATTTCTTTGCTCCCAGGGGCTCAAATGCTTCCAAATTGATAAAAAAAAATTCCCTGACAATTTGAGCTCTTAATATTAACTTTAAGATAGTCCGCGTTCCAACCCAAGTTTCGTATGGAAATAACATGGGAAAAATTTCATTTGTTCTTCAGAATTACATAACTCAGCGACAAATAAATCAAAAGTAATAAATCGTGTCATGTTTATTGTAAATTTAACGCTCTACAAAAAGAATCTCTTATAATTTTTCGCTAAATCTATTGGCTTAAGAGTTATTTGAGCTCATAATTATTATATAATTATTAATATAACTGCAGCTATGGCGTTTTTTGACGAAAGAATATCATTAAACATTAAGAACCAGATGGTGATTATGTTAAAAAGTATTGACAAAAGATCAGAAAAATTAAAACGCTTCGAAATTAAAAATATTAGAGATGTACATTACTGGAACATTGCTTCATTCGTATCATCAAGATCGCTCCAGTTTTTCAAACGATTTGGAATAAATACAGATTTTTTAAATTTAAATCCGTCTGAGTGGTGCCGAAGGAAAGATTACCAGAAGAGCTTGCTATTTTTATCAGAATATAAGCAATATTATACTGATACTCGAAAATCTGCAACAATTGAAAATATGAAAATGGATTACGGCTAATTATCCAAATGATATCACATTTAATCTGTACTTTCATGTTATTATCTTGAGAATTAAAAAAATATTTGTTTTATTAATTGAAAAAACACACATATTAATCACAATTCCGAGAATAACATTGTATTTGCTTATTTTGATCATAAATATATAGTTAACAAGAAAAATTTTATATATTTTGTAGAATAAGTATTTACTTAATAATTATACTTGATAACATTAATAATTATATAATAATTAAAGTTTGAGCTCCAATAACTCTTAAGCCAATAAAATTAGCGAAAAATTATAGATTTTTTTTGTAGAGCGTTAACTTTAGAATAAACATGACGCGATTTATTACTTTTAATTTATTCGTCGCTGAGTTATGTAATTCTGAAGAACAAATCAAATTTTTCTATGTTATTTCCGTAAGAAACTTGGGGTGGAACGCGGACTATCTTAAAGCTAATATTAAGAACTAAAATTTTCAGGAAATTTTTTTTTATCAATTCGGAAGCATTTAAGCCCCTGGGAGCAAAGAAATTCGATAACACCCCTATTAACGACCACCCTAGTGTATACAAAATGTGCATTAAAACTAATTTGTTTATAATTTTTACAAAAATGAAAAGTACCCAAAAATATTTGGAGGCATTAATTTTGACATATAAACCTTCAACAATCTGCAAAAGATGATATAAAAATCAACTAGTTGATTTTTAGTGGCCCACTTCAGAAAATTTGATACATATACACAATTTAATTAATCAAAAATGTGAATTAGTAAACATTCAAAAGTACACCTGAAAATATTTTTATCAAGCTCCCTACAATTAGGCGTGCGGAAGAGCACCATGATAACTTATCAAAAGGAATAAAATATCTAACCTTTTTGAAACAAGAAATAGATCTAATTAATTCGACTTTTAATTGTTTGAATTGAAGAATAAAATAATAATATAGGCAAATCCAATAAATACGAGGATGTGCGCATTCGAGCGAAAAGTGGCACATTTCCGAGCGAGGGAGGCAAATGAAGCGCGACGCGGAGCGGCGCGCTTCATTTTCCCGAGATCGGAATGTGCCACTTTGAGCTCGAATGTGCACACTCGGTTTTCAGCACAATTCGCAATAATTTAGGCCAATAGATTATACGAAAATACAATTGAATAATTTTAATCGGTCCCTCTCACTCACACTGATAAGATTTTTGTATCTTTTCGCTCCCTTCCACTCATTAGCTATGGTAAATACATTTTTTCAATATAATGTCGATATTTGCTAAACTAAATTAAAATTATTGATTTGAAAGAGAAAAGGATAAATTAGATAAATGTAATAAATACAAGGATGTGCGCATTCGAGCGAAAAGTGGCACATTTCCGAGCGAGGGAGGCAAATGAAGCGCGACGCGGAGCGGCGCGCTTCATTTTCCCGAGATCGGAATGTGCCACTTTGAGCTCGAATGTGCACACTCGGTTTTAAGCACAATTACAAAGCGTCCCGTTTTAATAGGAAAAAACTTGGTCAAATTGTTAGGTATATGTTTATAAAATACGCAACAAATATTAATCACTAAATTAAACAGTCGCACATTATCTTAAAATCAACAAAGCAAAAAACACTATTTAGTGCGAAATACGAAATAAAATAATAAAATATTTAGTAAGAAATACCGAGGTGTAATTTTCGCAACAAGTCCGTATAACAGAGGTCCGGATAATTGAGGTTTTACTGTATTTTTCTTTAATCAGCGAATTTATTGCTGATTTATTCGAATCCCGTTATTTTCAATAGGAGAGAACAATAAGGCGGGGGACTACTTTTCTTTAGTCAGCATTTTAGTTCATAACTTGCTTTGTAATGCATTAATTAGAGGTATTCTGTTATAAAACTCCGCATTTTTGTTCCACTCGTCTAGAGCTCTAAAAATCCCCCATTGTAAGTGTTTTCGAAATTAAAATCGTAGCCGAGAAGTCTTATAAAAGAATTAATCTAGTAATTACGACGCCCAACTATCCGAAGACCAGAAATGCGAATTTTAATTAAACGCCCGAATAAAGGAGCTCCTCATTATTACCTCAAAATTCATAATAATTCAGTTCCCTTTTTCTAACTGCCTCAGAATTGAAATTTTATTCCCAACAAAACGCCTTTGTTAAAATATTTCAGGTTTTATTAGTTTCTAAAAATACACCTCGCGAAGCGCCCGAACCCCCGTTTGCGAAACGTGTGGCCGAAGAGATTTTTAATGAGTGATAAAAACTCGAGTCTTCCCTTCAACATTTAGTTCGAGAGAAAGTTATTTTATGCTCTAAGGAAATTCGTCCGAAACGTGGCGCTCAAAGCTTCAGAATTTAACTCGGACAAAGTCCCAACAACTAATAAAGCACTCTTTGCGATACTTCGAAAACGGAGCGTTGTTAGATCAAACCCTTATTGGCAAAAATTTATCTCGAACCTCTTCGTCTGAATGAGAAACTCGCTTCAAGACGGTCGCAATTTTTTTTCCACGATTTATTATTCGTTTCTATGATCCGAATTGAATTGTACGGTTTCGATTGAGCGATGCGGGCCCGAAGAGAGTAAAAAAATAATACGAGGGCGGTTTGATAAGTCGATGAATTTCGTGTGCCGATTAAACATTATTTTTTGCGTAAGAAAACCATCACCGAAACCAAGAAAAGGCTTGATAATATTATGGGGATTCTGCACCATTGTTAAAAAGTGGTTAAGACTGGATAAAAAAGAGAAAAAATGAATGGAACAGTCACATTAGCAGAGTGAAAGAAAAAAAACCGTAAAAATAGCACGTGACAAATCACCAAGAGACAAGAGAAGTATTGGAAGACCTAGAAAGAGATGGAGCGACAACTTAGATGCGGAATGAGGTTGTACCAAAGGAGGAACAGGCGCAAGACTATATAGAAGTAGGAAGAAGAAGAAGAAGTTTACAGAGTTCCGTTGTGGTCGTACCAGCCCAAGTAACGCCGAACGTTCGGGTCGCACTAAAGAGGTCGTCATGCCAGAAACCGTCCATAAAATCCATGGAATGATATTGGACAATCGGAGAATGAAAGTGTGTAAGATGACTGTGGCTGTGGGCATATCAACTAAGCAGGTACATCACATTTAACATGAATATTTAGACGAAATTGAATATTTGTACGAAACATAGATCCATCACAAGGAACAATCAAGATAGTGGGTTTCTTCGGGTGACCATATACCAAAAAAAGCCAAGGTAGGTCTGTCAGGCAAACAAGGTCTTGGCCACAGTTTTTTTGGGATGCACGCGGTGTCATTATCATCGATTACCTTGAAAAGGGTAAAACGATGACCGGCGAATATTATTCAGAGCATTTGGACAAAGGACTTTGCGGAATAAAAATAATAAGTAATTGATTAAGGTCAGTTTCAACTCAATTGTAGAGCGTCATGTGATGAATCAATCAGACTAATATTTCGTTAATTTAACAACATTAGAATAACCTATATTATTATATATGAATTTCATTCACTTTATAATAACATTTGAATGCTAAATGATATCAGGAGAATTCTTTCACTGTGATTGTCAGTAAGGAGTGGTGCGTCGATGAGAATAGAAGTTAGCTCAGAAAAATTGTGTCTTCGAGTGAAATTACCAAGGTGGAAATTATAATCTCAAAATTGACCATTTTGGCAAACGGTTACCAAACATTTTAAGGGTAATTTTGATAGTATTTGATGAGTAGTTTGATATTAAATTTTGAAAAGTTTGGTAACCGTTTGCCAAAAAGGTCAATTTTGAGATTATAATTTCCATCTTGGTGATTTTCGAACGTTGCAGTTTTCACCTGCTGATGAAAGCAACTAGGTAATTAGATTATTGAGTATTTCATTCACTGAATTGATTTAGAATTACTTCCAGACATCATCAAGCTTAAACTATCATCTTTTACATTTTGACAAAAAATAACTAGTAGGTACTTTTTTATCTCAAAGTATTTTTGTGTCTATATTCGGCTTATGTAACATCAAGTTTGAAAAGAATCGGAAACTAATTTTTCTTATACCGCAAAGCCCTTTGATATAGATTTGAAGCAGAAATGACCGCATTTAGCAAAAAAGTGCTGTTTCATCAAGACAATGAACGGGTGCACATGTGCTTAGTCACCATGGCAAAAATTCATAATTAGCCTACGAACTACTACCCCATCCACCATAATCTCCAGATTTAGCCCCCTGCAACTATTTCCCGTTTCCAAACCTGTAGAAATGGCTGGGCGGTAAAAGATTTGGGCCTAATGAAGACTTCATCACAAAAACACATGCCTATTTGAAGGACCTTGAGAAAACCTATTATTTGGAAGGAATCAAAGAATTAGAAAAACGCTTAACTAAATGTATCGAGCTAATAGGGAAGACTATGTTGAGAATAAAACCAAAAAAATATCTTTTATTAACACTAAGCCTACCACGACGGGTCAAATGACCCATTTTAAACTCTTTGTCTGAATTTCTTGCAAATAACATTAAAACATCGTCATTTGCCTTTAATGCTTTTCTTAAAAAATACATCAAATGTATTTATCAATATTTACATCTCTCTTGTTAATTTTTTTAACGAGAAATATATTTAATCTGTTCTAACTACCGCAACGAATCATTTGACCCATGCAAAGGTTCATGTGATATAAAGATTTGTTTGTGTGGGGAAAATGTGCCTTGAAAAACCCAATAATTTTCAAAATATGCGGCGAATAAAGTTAGCATATTACTTATTTATTTTCCAAATTTAAGATTCAATTAAAGAATATTTAATTTCTTTCTTGTATTATATTTGTTTTTTAAATTAAAAAAAACAATTTTGAATTGTTATTTCAAAAAATTTGTTTTATTCATGTACTAAATTGTGCTAAATAATATATTTTTTTTCTATACATAGTAATATATACCAATAACATTTTAAATACGGGTCATTTGACCCGATGAGGTAGTAATAAGTATAAATGAAGTATCGGTAGATTTATTGTTAAAAAAGTCACTGACTTATAAAACTGCCCTCGTAACTCATCAAAAGGAATAAAATCTCTAACTTTTTTAAATAAAAAATAAATCTTTTATTCGACATTTGATTTTTTGAATTGAAGAATAGAAGATTAATTAAGGCAAATCTATAAATACGAGGATGTGCGCATTCGAGCGAAAAGTGGCACATTTCCGAGCGAGGGAAGCAAATGAAGCGCGACGCGAAGCGGCGCGCTTCATTTTCCCGAGATCGGAATGTGCCACTTTGAGCTCGAATGTGCACACTCGGTCTTAAGCATGATTCACAAAATTTTAGGCTAATAAATTATATAAAAAATAATTTTAAACGTTTCCTCTCACTTGCATTGACAAGATTATCGTATCTTCCCCCTCCCTTCCACTCATTGCTATGGTAAAAACGTTTTACAAATATAAAATCGATATTTACTAAAAAAAATTGGAAAAACGCTGGATTAAGTGTATCGACCTAAAAAGACACCATGTCGAAAAAAATATCTTTTATTCAAAGAGTCACTGAATTATCAAACTGCCCTCGTAACTCATCAAAAGGAATAAAATCTCTAACTTTTTTAAATAAAAAATAAATCTTTTATTCGACATTTAATTTTGTGAATTGAAGAATAGAAGATTAATTAAGGCAAATTTAATAAATACGAGGATGTGCGCGTTCGAGCGAAAAGTGGCACATTTCCGAGCGAGGGAAGCAAATGAAGCGCGACGCGGAGCGGCGCGCTTCATTTTCCCGAGATCGAAATGTGCCACTTTGAGCTCGAATGTGCACACTCAGTCTTAAGCATGATTCACAATATTTTAGGCCAATAAATTATATAAAAAATAATTTTAATCGTTCCCTCTCACTTGCATTGACAAGACTATCGTATCTTCCCCCTCCCTTCCACTCATTGCTATGGTAAAAACGTTTTTCGAATATAAAATCGATATTTACTAAAAAAAATTGGAAAAACGCTGGATTAAGTGTATCGAACTAAAAGACACCATGTCGAAAAAAATATCTTTTATTCCAAGAGTCACTGAATTATCAAACTGCCCTCGTAACTCATCAAAAGGAATAAAATCTCTAACTTTTTTAAATAAAAAATAAATCTTTTATTCGACATTTAATTTTTTGAATTGAAGAATAGAAGATTAATTAAGGCAAATTTAATAAATACAAGGATGTGCGCGTTCGAGCGAAAAGTGGCACATTTCCGAGCGAGGGAAGCAAATGAAGCGCGACGCGGAGCGGCGCGCTTCATTTTCCGAGATCGAAATGTGCCACTTTGAGCTCGAATGCACACTCAGTCTTAAGCATGATTCACAATATTTTAGGCCAATAAATTATATAAAAATAATTTTAATCGTTCCTCTCACTTGCATTGACAAGACTATCGTATCTTCCCCCTCCCTTCCACTCATTGCTATGGTAAAAACGTTTTCGAATATAAAATCGATATTTACTAAAAAATTGGAAAAACGCTGGATTAAGTGTATCGAACTAAAAGACACCATGTCGAAAAAATATCTTTTTTTCCCAAGAGTCACTGAATTATCAAACTGCCCTCGTAACTCATCAAAAGGAATAAAATCTCTAACTTTTTTAAATAAAAAATAAATCTTTTATTCGACATTTAATTTTTTGAATTGAAGAATAGAAGATTAATTAAGGCAAATTTAATAAATACAAGGATGTGCGCGTTCGAGCGAAAAGTGGCACATTTCCGAGCGAGGGAAGCAAATGAAGCGCGACGCGGAGCGGCGCGCTTCATTTTCCCGAGATCGAAATGTGCCACTTTGAGCTCGAATGTGCACACTCGGTCTTAAGCATGATTCACAATATTTTAGGCCAATAAATTATATAAAAAATAATTTTAATCGTTCCCTCTCACTTGCATTGACAAGACTATCGTATCTTCCCCCTCCCTTCCACTCATTGCTATGGTAAAAACGTTTTTCGAATATAAAATCGATATTTACTAAAAAAAATTGGAAAAACGCTGGATTAAGTGTATCGAACTAAAAGACACCATGTCGAAAAAAATATCTTTTATTCAAAGAGTTACTGAATTATCAAACTGCCCTCGTAACTTATCAAAAGGAATAAAATCTCTAACTTTTTTAAATAAAAAATAAATCTTTTATTCGACATTTAATTTTTTGAATTGAAGAATAGAAGATTAATTAAGGCAAATTTAATAAATACAGGATGTGCGCGTTCGAGCGAAAAGTGGCACATTTCCGAGCGAGGGAAGCAAATGAAGCGCGACGCGGAGCGGCGCGCTTCATTTTCCCGAGATCGGAATGTGCCACTTTGAGCTCGAATGCGCACACTCGGTCTTAAGCATGATTCACAATATTTTAGGCCATTAAATTATATAAAAAATAATTTTAATCGTTCCCTCTCACTTGCATTGACAAGATTATCGTATCTTCCCCCTCCCTTCCACTCATTGCTATGGTAAAAACGTTTTCGAATATAAAATCGATATTTACTAAAAAAAATTGGAAAAACGCTGGATTAAGTGTATCGACCTAAAAAGACACCATGTCGAAAAAAATATCTTTTATTCAAAGAGTCACTGAATTATCAAACTGCCCTCGTAGTTGACGAATTGGAAGCAGGAACAAAGGCCGTTTTGATTGGCACGCTTTGCATAAACGTTTCGGCCATGAAAAACGATAAATTGTGCACGTTGTCAAAAAGCGACTAAACGTAATACAAATAAATCTACCCTTCGCAATAGCAATATAACCTTCTCGGATTCGGTGGAGTATTTCGAGTGCCTTTGGCTATGTAACATTGTCAGAATTGGGTCAGTATTTACTGTAACTTGCGTTGACTGCGCCGTTTTATTTGCTTAAGCTTTCCGTCACTGCAATTTGTTTTCATAAGACATTATATTATTTACTTTTACGTTTATAGTTTCTTCCAAGAGACTTCGTTAGCTTTCCTTCAAAAACACTCCGATTCTTAAAAATACACTTTTTTCATATTCCTTCGAAATAAAACCAAAATCTTTTAGATGACTTTTCTTATATCTATTATTAACTTCGATTTTATTTTTAAAAATGTATTAACTAAACAGAACTTTAGTGAGTATTTGTTGTTAAAAATAACATCACAAAATTTTATAATGGGAAGTGCCGAATGGGAATGTTCGACCAGTCTGTGATTTATAGAATAGCAAAGGAAACGTTAATTAAAAAACTACACAAAAATACATCTAAGCATATTGTTTAAAATAAGTCTTACAAAATTTTACGAATTACTCGTTTTTAATAGTTGAATCAATTAATCAGTCATTTAATAGGCTATACCCGGTCATTCTTTAGACGAAAGTCGTTATTTTATACTCTTTATAGTTCATTTTACAAATTACGATAATGTATTTATTAATTCTTAAACAAAAATAATATCTCATTTCAACATTAACAGTTTTTGAGTTAATTAATTTGTTTACTATTTTGTTTGCATAAAATAGCTCGCGATGCAACCTATGGGTCATTCACCACACATTTTACCCTTTTGCCGGTAGTAGAGCTTTGTTTGTAGCATTTCAAATATACGCCCGTAATTTGAAATAAGTACCTATAATTATTTTAATATAAATTGTTTAAATAATTAATTAATTAAAAGTATAAAAAAAATGCTTCAAGAAATATAGTGTTTTTAATACTATATAAAATAATTATAATTACTTAATAAATATTACATTGATTAATACACAGTAATACCTCGCTTAACGCGGGTGATACGTTCCAATAAGTGCAATCGTTAAACAAGATTACTTTAAATTATATTATAAGTTGAATCGACGTATATTTTGAGCTATTTTAAATCCCCGTTTTATATCAAATCGGCGTTAAACGAGGTCTTACTGTACGTTAATAACATGTAACTTATTAGTAATATCTTCTTTATATGTGAAAAAGAACAAAATGAACTATTTAACCGATGTTAGTTAATTTTATATTGTTTATAATTTGATAAAAAATGAAGATTCAAAATTTTTATTTAATTAGTGGTTCTTCGTCATTTTCACTACAAATTACTGCAAGAATGTAAAAATGCGTACCCTAAAGTTCTTATTGCTTTTTTTTTACAGTACACTCAAACCCCTCTTTACAGGGTTTATATTTAGACGATTTTGAAATAACACGGTTTTTTTGTCACACGGACCATTTTTTTAATTCTGGGCCCATGTACAAGAAATTCATCAAAATAAATAGGATTTAATAATTTTCTTATTAAGATTTAAAATAATAAAAATTTGGAAGCTCGTTATCTCCTTTAATCTATGAAATTTGTGAATTGGGTTTTGATTCTTAAATATTTCAAACTTTTCTGATTAAGGCACGTCCAAAAATCTCAAATGTGGTAAGACTCAATTTTGTAAAAAATTTCTGAAAAAAAAATTAAGAAGTGCAATTGAAAATATAATGTTGAAAACTTGGGAGTTCGATACATCCCTTAATTTAAGAATTATTAAAACACATTGTAATTTTTTTCATAATTTACATTTTTCCGATTAAGTTGCGTTTAAAAATTTTCAAATGTGTTAAAGCACAATATTTTTGACTAATTTTGAAAAAAACCATTAGTCATTTTCCTGTTCTGAATTAAAAATATTGAAAAATTAGGAAACTCATGCCTCACTCAATTTAAAAGATTTTTGGGCAAAATTTTAAAATTTTTAGATAATAGATAAGAATAAAACGAGAAATTATCAAAACGAAATTAATCGAATGAAACTACAGTAAAAACTCAAGTATAGAAAGATGACGAGGAAAGTAAAATTGCTCGTATAAGTGAAAACTTTGTTTAAACCAATGTTTCCCAACCGTTTTGTGCCGTGCTCCACCTAACCTTTTAAAAATGTATTACGTCCCCCCCATGTAACATATGCATAATTTTTAATATTCAAAATGTTTAATTATTCAGTAAGTAGCTTCAACGATGGACTTTAGGAAGAAATCACAAAAAAGGTATTAAAAAAACTTAGAGACTAAGAGCCCCCATATGGTTAAATTTACATTCTGGAAAAGACCATTTTTTCCATTGCTCCCTTAAACAATCGAATTGCCCCCCTGTGGGGCGTGAGCCCCACGTTGGGAAACACTGGTTTAAACGATCAATTGCCTAGTTGTCTATTTTTCTTCGTACGTATAACTGAATAAAATTTACTTTCCTATGTATAACTGAATATGGTATAAATGCGTTACATATAAACGAGGTTTTACTGTAATAGGTAATTTAAATTATTCTTTTTTTTTAAATGTCCAGAACCAATCACGATTTTCTATTAGCGCATCTTCGCGCATTTTTTGAACAAATTTTCGGGAACCAATCTACCGCGTAAAAAGACGTTTGAGCGCATTCTATTGCCTTTTTGATTACATATCGTGTATAAAAAGACGAAGAATAAAACTAACAAAACCTAAATACATATTTTTTTAATTTCGAGTGCTTTTTTACAAAAAAACAACTAACAAAACCACATGGTGCTCTCAAAATTAAATTTGAAGTTTCGTAATTACATAATGCAATTGGACTCTAATGGCGAAATATGGGATTAAAAACATCGATCGAAATTAAATTGCTTTACAATATCAATTACAGTAAGTGGAGTGGCCATAATTCCGAGATTTAATAACAAAGATTCAATAGGTGTATGTTTCTAAGGGCTTAACCGACTCCCGTCGCTATTAGTCTTTAGTTACATGGACGGAGTGGGCCAAACTATCGCTGCTCGAACTACAAGTGGGCCAGAAAGCTGATTGAATTAGTTCCCTCCACGGCACATCGAGATTTAGTTAATTTCGTTAGCCCGGATCTTATTGTAATCGAAGCAAGGGGGCGGGGGAGGAAAAACGAAAAAGTTAAATGAAATTGCGGATATCGGCTGTCTGGCGCAAGACACTTATTCGAATAGACTATTTGTCAAACGCAAAAACGGTGTACATGTTTGAAATATTATCACAATCGCATCAATCATGGTACAAAACGATTTTCTCCGAAGGGCATCGGACAGCAATTAATCAATCAATTACAAACGGCTTTGTTTTCGCAAGCGTGGCTTCGGCCGTCGGTAATAAATGTGTCTGTTTGGTGCGGCGGGAGATAATGCAGGTCGCTTCTTTGCCTCGCGACGACGGGGCCCTCCTCCGCGAAACAATTATCAAGAGTAAATTGGACGCCACTCAAAATTTAATATGTAAATTATTGAAATTGCTTTGTTTTCAGTTAACTAGCTTACCGGCTTTCGTACTTAATAAATGCTCGAAATTCCGTAATAATGGTACGAAATTGTATTATCTTTCATTGCATCGGGAAGTGGAATTTGACGCAAGGGTGTAAGTCCCTCTCCTTCTCGTGTTTTATTCGCGTTTTCCTGCCAGATTTTGGGGGCCGCTTTTTCGCACGAAACCCGAGCAGTTCGAAACGATGAGGAATTGGGGATGTTTTCAAAAATAGGAGATTACAAATCGGTTTGGGTGGAAAGAAAATTCTGATATATCATAATTGAATAGAAATAATCTGCACACCTAACCTAACTTTCTCTCAAATTAAATTATTTAAATTGTTTGGCCGTGAGTACATTGGCCGCATGTAGTCTAATATAGCATTTGTATTTTTTATTTTTGTTTTTGTCTCTAAGACGGTCACTTCTACAAAAAAAAACAATTTGAGCGAAAACCGAAGGGTTGTCGTGTTACAGAGGTTTTACTGTATATGGTAAACCGCCTAAGGAATGCCAGTTACGAAAATTAATATTTATAACAATTAAAAACATTGATTTGTATTCGCGATACATTTAATTATGCAATATTGTGTCTTCTTTTTCATTTAAATAAAAGAAATAAAAGTAATAATGAAGTGAATAGCTAAAATAATTAAATTTATATTGCAATTTGAAAGATTTCAATATAATTTACTTCATCTTCTTAGATGAGTAAATTAAAAATTTTTGAACGAAAATTCACCCCTTTTAAAGCGCCAATATAATTTGAAAAATTCAGTTTAAGCACAAAAAGCTCAAATATTAGTAAATGTAAAGACGCAAACGCATCAAATGTGGAAGACTCAAGGCGCGCCACTGACATTATTTATAAATGTCTAAAAGTGAGATTTCCAATTATAGGTGAAACCCCAAAAATTGTCAGTAATCTTTTAACGACCAAAACGCCCAATTTGGAAACGTAAACTTCAATGCCATAAAAAAAACAAACGTATTGTTATTTTAAAATACACCTCTACCTCGCTATACGGCCGCTTATTATACAGCTATAACAGTCGGTTTAAAGTTATACTTCTTTTGGCGCATTAAAAGTAAAATTTTTGCTGGAACAAAGTTTTTGCGTTAATTAATTGTTTCGGATTTAAAGTTATACTTCTTACGGCGCATTCGTGGTAAAATTTTAGTTGGCAATGGAAGTTGCGCATGTACAGTCAAACCAAAAAGTAATCAACACCCTAGAAACAGACCTACAGTAATTTTGTAATTTTTTGTAATTTTAGTACCTTTAGTTTTAGGTACTAAAATTACAAAGATCAATCTTAATTGTTTTTGAACCATGCAGCGCCAGATTTTGTCTCCTGGAATAGTACGTTTACTGTAGGTCTGTTTCTAGGGTTTTGATTACTTCTTGGTTTGACTGTACATCTACCGAAAATCTAGGAAATTATTGTGAATCGTGCTTAAAGCCGAGTGTGCGCATTCGAGCTCAAAGTGGCACATTCCGATCTCGGGAAAATGAAGCGCGCCGCTCCGCGTCGCGCTTCATTTGCTTCCCTCGCTCGGAAATGTGCCACTTTTCGCTCGAATGTGCACATTCTCGTATTCAATGGATTGGTTTATATTAATCTTCTATTTTTAAATCTAAAGATCAAATTGATCATAGTTTTACGTTCGGAAAAGGCTACGGTGTTTATTATTTTTAATAATAATTTTTGAAAGTACTAAATCAGAAATTTGGTGTTGCTTGCGTAAATACGGGTTTGTGATTTTTGATTGATATTTTTTAGAAAGTTAAATATTTATTGTGAATCGTGCTTAAAACCGAGTGTGCACATTCGAGCTCAAAGTGGCACATTCCGATCTCGGGAAAATGAAGCGCGCCGCTCCGCGTCGCGCTTCATTTGCTTCCCTCGCTCGGAAATGTGCCACTTTTCGCTCGAATGCGCACATCTTCGTATTTATTGAATTAAGTTTACACGTGGTTATATTTAATTCAGTTCTAACGCGCGTATATGCCTTGTTTTTTTTTCTAACACGCGATTTTTTAGATTTACAGCCCTCAATGTTTCGTTATACGGCCAAAACAAAATATCTATACTCCTAATAGAAAATAAAAGTAGTAAAATGGTGTGTGAATTAAAAACCATAATTTTTATCTAATTGAATATATTTGGGTTCGTATCAAAATAATCGTATCGTTATATGGCTTTTCGTTTTACGGCTAACTTTTTGGAATCTATGGTTGTATTGCATTGTCGGTTTTTAATACTCCAAAAAAGCTATTCAGCCAAAGCTTTTAGTCAAATCGCATCCTATTTTTTAAATACAAAGCGGAAAGCAACTTAAAATGTGATTGAAAACATCCAAACTAACCTCTCGATCAGTCAAAAAATTAAATTGTTATTAAATATAATATAGCTTAAACAAAATATGTTAGTTCCGAAACCGATTTACTTCATCTCTTGAGATGAGTAAATTAAATAACGGCGGACGAAAACCCACCCCTTTTATGACCGAATTAAAACCCAAAAAGCCGAGCTTCAGCCGGCAAAAGCTTCAGACTTTTTGGGTCGAAAGGCGCTTCACATGTGGGAGAGTTGAGACGCACCCGACGCTTTTTTAGAAAATCCCAGACGCCTAAGGTATTGTATATTTCTGGAGATCAAAACTCAACATTTATGTGAGCTTTTAATAAAAATCAAAGCGCCCTGAAAAAAATAATAAACGCCCTGAAAAAGAAAATAAACGCCCTGAAAAGCAAAAGTTAGTCGATTAAGTATTTCATAAAATTAATAAAAAAAGCTGAAAAGAAACACAACATTTAGTCAAGGTAGCTGAAAAGGGCATATCGGAAACGAAAATTCACAAACACTAACCCGAACCCGAACCCGAAAATTTGCAAAAGAATAAATCGAATATATGGCCAAGGAACTACGCACGATCTTGCTGAGCCCAAAGGGCTGCAAAGCAATTATTTCGATAAACCGTAACTCTCCCAACATTTGATTGTTATTAATTAGGCCGCATTTTTATTCCCCTTTATTTTATTTGAATTTTGAAATTTTAATAAATGTCCTAAAGGCTCATTTTTTGAGCTTAGCGCTTAATGACCACCCTTTTGAGGGAGTCAAAACCTGAAATACTATTTGATAAGAAACAAAGCGGAAAGAAACTCGATGACTTCCAAAAGGACAGTCAAAACCCAGGGCCCTAACCACAAGAAGACAAAAGTCTCACGCCTGTGCTCTGACCTAAGAGCTTTCGCGCCTGAAAATTGGTGAAAAATCTATGCCCCCTCTTCCGCCACCTCTAAAAAGATTCAATTTGAATTAATAAAAAACTTGGAACTCGCGCCCTTTGTTTTTGCAAATCTTTTTTAGAAGTGGCAGCATTTAAAAATCGCGATATCTAAGGCTGCCCCATGCCCAGCTAGCGTAGGCATGGAAGCGGTACAAGTTTTACATGAAATACACAGATATATAAACATTTTTTTTGTGCAATTGCATTCAGGCCAATTAAATTTATTAGACGAGTGCAAAATATTAAAATTAGAGAATCTTTTTAAAAAATGCAAAAATTGACCCTTCAGCAAATTGCACAAATGTTGAAACAATAATCGGAATTACTCTCCCTGTTTGGGTTTTGGTGTAAAATACAATAAATTCTTATAACTAGGCGAGGGGGCGCAGGGGTTCTTAAGAAAGATAACATAAGGCACCAAAAACCCAAAAGTTCGAATAAATTCCGATTGCAAAAGGACGTCGTCCTTTTGCAGCTTATTGTTTCAACGCGGAAATTTTCAGCAGTTTAGAAATTAATTCTAAGGCGATGCCTTAGAAAAAAAATCTTCCCTTACTGAAAACCCCCATACACAGATATAAAACAATTTGAAAAAAATTGCAGGGGTGAACTGGTTTTTAAGCAAAGAACGAACATCCAACTCTGAAAGGCGTACTCTCCGAATTTTTATTTCGTCCTTTGCTTAATTTGAAGCAAAACCAATTTTTTATTAACCAAACAGATGGTTAATAAATTATGAAATTAAAGTTATGAAATTCATTAGTTGCGGAAATTAAAATTCTACATAAATCAATAACATTTAGTGTAGTTTACAACAAAGACAAAGTGGAGAGTTAAACAATAATCCTCTCTCATATAAAACTTTTGCAAAATACAAATTAGACACCCAAGAGCAATAATAATTAAATTTAATCAAATGAAAATTTAAGCTGGTACTAACCAAAATAATGGTTTATGCAGATATTATAAAAATAATAAAACGTTATTCATACCCAAAAAAATTAACAACAAATTTGCATTTAAGGTGTCTGTTTTGCCTGTTTGCAAATCAATTTTAATTAAAAAATACTCAAAACAATTTAAGAAAATTAATCTTCGTATAGTCATTATAAACATTTTTTAATTTAAGTAGAAAAACTTTGCCAATTTAAAAAAAAATATTCGCTAGTAAATTTTGAATAGTAATGAAAAATTTCAAAAGCAAAATAAATGGCTGCCAAAACACTGAACATATTTTTCAGGTGGAGACTTAACCCTGTATTAAAAGGCGCAACCAAATTAAAAAATCCTTATGACTGAGTATTGAATAAATTAATATCAAACATTTCATGAAAACTTCAATAAACAATCATAAGGTTTATGATGTCGATGAATATCTCCTAAGTGCCTGAAGGGCATTTCATCCGCATTAGAGGCGACCCACCCCAACGACAACCCAGGCGCACCGTTTCATCCGCTAAGCTAATGACACAAAAAAAATAAGTCTCCACCATCCAGTTCACCTCCTGCAATGGGAAAATTAAAACTACTTACCGAAGAGTGCCTTCTTCCTCTTCCAACGTCCCTAACGCTGGACGGACCTACCTGACGTCCCAGCTAAAGATGTCTGGGCACCAGAGGGTACGAGCTGACTCTGGTGCGGTTTTCCACGATCCTCCCCTTCATCCCACGACCGGCCGCTCCACCTCCAAAGGACACTTTTTAAAAAGGAAACGCGCGATTTTTGAATTAAAGGGACCACTACTTGTACTGGGAGGGCAAACACTCGTTTATAAGACTACGAATTTCAAAACGAAAACCGCGGAAGACCGAAATCTGCTTTCCATGCTCTGAAAAAAGTCGAAAGAATTAGTTATGCTTGGCGTAGGGTCGTTGCGACTGTAATTAATAAATAAAAAGTAACTGATATTTATTAATTAAAGCCACAACGTGAGTTCCAATCAAAATTGATTAAATTTTGGTTGGAACTCTTCGAATAAGCTTGTTTGTAGACAGTGGTCACCTAAACACAAAAGTATTAAAATTTGATATCGAATGACCTTACACAGAGCCAACAAGATATCAGAAAGCAGCTTGATTAATATTTTATTTGATTAACATTAAAATGAGATTAAAAATCGTTCCAAACGACCTTATATTTTGCGAGCGATAGAAGAAATTATTAAAAGCATTAATAAAATATGTTCATTTAAGCTAAACATCAATCAATTAAATATGAGAACGCGTATTTGTTAATTGGTTTTTAAAACTGGTGAAAAATCATATTGACCCATATGATTTTGCTAAAAAAAAACCCAAAAAAACGCCCCCCGAAATAATTAAACAGAAAATGCGTGATATGAAAAGAGTTTTTCAAGCAGTTGTCGTAGATCTAGAAAAACCCCATGATCTGGAACTTCTAACAATGGGCCTGAATGGGTTTAAGTATTGCGATTTTGGTTAAATTTGGCACACACTTAAGCAAAATGAAAACATTGCTTGCACGAAAAAAATGAGAGGCCCACTCGGAACGATTTTCGCAAATTTTCCCGACAATTGTCAATCACCAGATTGTGATGAAAATGTTTTGTTTGCTAAAAATTGATCTTTAGCATGGGTCTCTATGGATTTCTCCCTCTGACCTTTAACTCAGCAGCCCGTGCGAAAGGCCTTCTCATTTTTTGAGCAAGCAATGTTTTTATGTTGACATAATGGATAAATTTTAATTAAAATGGTATGGTCATGTCAACGTCGTAATCAAAACTACATAGTACAGCAAGTCTTAGCAATCGATAAACCAAAAAGAAAATCCAGTATACTCAAAAGTACAATATAAAGGTATTTTCTTAAGCAACAACGTGATTATAATATAAAATTGCCAAAATGGCCTATAACCGAAAAAAATACTTTTTGAGAACATATTTACCCTTATAAGAGAGCCATTAAGAAAAACTGGATTAACGCCGAAGATATAAAAAAATAATTAACTAAATGATTTAAAAACTATTAAATTGTTAATGTTGCTAAATAAAGATATGAATTAATTACTAACAGCACCCTAAATGCATAAGGGCTAAAAATGAAAACTAAGTAAATGAATTCTTTCATACAAGATGTGTAGTAAAGTCAAATTTGGTGAGCCCTTCACGATTCCCAAATGGCTAACTTACTTATAAAAAATAATTAACAAAAAATCTCACCTTCGATATAGCTAAATATACTGCAAGGCAAGTAACGGCCATTTATAATAGGAACTGCGAATTCGAACGATAGATAACCGCAAAAGTACAAAATCTTCTTTCCAAGCTGAAAAAATCCAAAAAATGAGTTGCGAGTACAATTAAGAAGTAATAATTATTTATTTATTAGTCACAACTAAAGTTTCAATAAAAAATGAACAAATTCTTATTGGAATGCTTGAAATAAGTTTGATTAAAAATAATTTTCGACTAGGGACGAGGGCACTGAAATTTAGTTATAGAAATCCAGAAAGATATCAAAAACCAAGCCAACGGCAAACTTGATTAACTTTGATAAAAATATTGAAAGTCATTAAAGCAGATTTGAGCACCAATCAAAAATATAATTGAATGCCTTTGTGATTAACAATTTTTAGAAATATAAGCGACCAAAAAATTAAGCATCGTCCCAGAAACTCTTCTAGGATACCAAAGCAATGAATGTACAAAAGGCAAACATCAAAATCAATCAAAATTTTTATTTTGATCAAAATACCAAAAGGACTAGCTGTAAATTGAAGAATAAATCCAAAAAATCTTACTTCAGGACTTTATCTTCAAGGATGATCATAAAGAACAAGCAGCTCAAAGAAAAGCGTCCGTCCATCGGTGTAGGAATTTTTTTTATGAGCTGGCCCAAATCCTATAACTTTCTCTTTTGAGCAGCCACTTTGTACTGAACAATTTCCAAATACTGCACCATTTTCCGTTCATCTAAATACAAATTAGTTGCAATTAGAAATCTTGCCATTTGCCAATAAGCAAAATTTTTGCTATAGCACCGCTTTTACGAAGTCAACTTTTTTATTAAATTTGCTTTAATAAATATATTTAGTGCACTTACAGCATTATTATTGTAAATCACTAGATTTGGAATAATCGCGAAAAGGGTTGAAGCCCTTGCACTATTTCAATAAATTGATTTGATTAAATTTTTATTGTAACGTCTTATAAGTTTTTTTTTCATCCAAGTATTAGGTACTCTTCCAAAAATTTCAAGACAAAATTGTTTATAATCAAAAGTGGTATTTAAATATTTTTTCCAAATATAATGGTTGATATACATTGTAATAAATAATATCTTACTTTAAAACAGTTATCCTAGTGAAATCTCTGATGTCCTTTAAGGCTGGTATCCTTCGAAATAGTCCCTTCGACGTTCTAAATGTAAAAAACAATAGATACCATTTTTGTCCAATTGTGGTAGATTTAATTAACAATTATTAACTATTATTTAGAGTTAATTTAGAACTGTGATTAAAATGGTTTAAAGCAGCTCTCAAATGCACGTCTGTTTAGTTCGAATTTAAATACACAAATGAATCAATTTCGTTATCCAACACACAGGCCTCGCAAATGTAGATACCGACTATCTACTCAAAAAACCGATAAAAATAGCGTACTACCGATGCGTCAGTTCAAAATTGTTTATAATCAAAAATGGCTTTTAAATTATTTTATTTTAAATGATACCCCAAAAATAATTACAATCCCCGTTTACATTCGTCAAAGCCTACAGATTATTGAAAGAATTTCAAAAAAATGTTCGATGATGGCTTTTGTAAAGTTCGATATACATTGGACAATAGGCAAGATTCAAAATTTCGATTTTGATAAAAATACTCATAAATACCAAAAGGCCTAGCTGCAAATTAAAGGAAAAAACCAAAAAATCTTACTCCAGGTCTTTAGCTTCAAGGATGATCATGGATAACCGACAGCTGAAGGAAAAGCGTCCGTCCACCGCTGTCGGTTTTAATTTATAAGTTGACCCAAATCGCGCAACTTTCATCTTTAAGCACCCCCTTCGTACTGAACAATTTGCAAATACTTCACCCTGCTCCCTGCACCTAAAACCAATCGCCTGCAATTAAAAATCTTGCCATATAATCAAAAATGATATTGAAATATTTTTTTCAAGTGGTACTCCAAAAATAATTATAATCCTCGCTTTCATTCGTCAAAGTCTGCGGATTATTGAAGAAATTTCAAAAAAATGTTCAATGATGGCTTTTATAATGGTGGATATGCATTGTACACAATGCAAAAACCGGAATTAATCAAAATACTGATTTTGATCAAAATACTCGTAAATACCAAAAGGCCTAGCTGCAAATTAAAGAATAAAACCAAAAAATCTTACTCCAGGTCTTCAGCTTCAAGGATGACCATGGATAACCGGCAGCTCAAGGAGAAGCGTCCGTCCACCGCTGTCGGAATCAATTTATGAGCTGGCCCAAATCGCGTATATTCCACCTCCGACCACACACTTCGTACTGAGCAATTTGCAAATACCCCACCACTCTCCTTGCACCTAAAGACCAATCACCTGCAATTAAAAGCCTTGCCATTTTCCAAGAACCAATAGCCGTAAATATTAATATGAAGCGTCTTACTCCCTCTCCCATACCGAGCTACTTTCACCACAGGCCCGGCGAAAAACCGAAAACGCAAAATAAAACTTGGAAGCAAATATTTGCAATATTAGTTCAAAATGAATTACCAAATAGGTATTAACACTCAAAAATTAAAAAAACAACATTAGATACATTGCGGGAGCCCAAAAATTTCACAAATTTGGTTGCGTTGCTCTTGATATAAACTTTAAATTATTTGCCTTTAAATGAGCCGTAGTTTTTCCAAAAATTTGAATTATTGTTTGAATTCGGACGAAAACCAAAATTTGAATGCGCATTTTGACTAACGCTACCGTAGCCCATACCATGCACCTACTTGTCGCCGCAAGTTGGTCGTGCTCTGGGGACACAATTACATAAGAAATTTAATTGAGGGGGCACACCTATTTTTTTTTATTAAAGCCACTAAGCCCAAAAAATATCCAACCTTATCTAAGTTCAGCAGTATCAAAATCTTTGCTATAGCACCATATTTACGAAGTTAAATTTATTAAATTGGCTTTGAGAAATCTATGTAGTGCCCTTATAGCATTATTATGATTAAAAATTCAAATTTTTGAGAATCGTAGGTATGGTTAACTTCTCTAACATTAAAAATCAATTTTTTTGAATTCTTCTTATTTTCTCGACCAATCAATACAAAAGTCCTATTTTGGCTATAAAAAATTAAGTACTGAGTAAAACCATAAAAATTTCTAAAATAGAGGCTAGTTAAGCCCTATTAGGCAGTAAGTGCTAAAAGTCAAAAAAAGCAAATCTTACTAGGCCGTAAAGAAAATACAATTTATATGTTATTTATGATCTAATTAACTACTTTTAAGTTTTGTAGCACGTAGATTTTGGCAAAGCAGTAAATCCAAAAACTGTCATAATTAAAAACGCCTTATAAAAGCGGCCGTATAGCGAGGTATAGGTGTACAAATTTCTCTCGTTGATTTTTTTTCAACAAAACAAGATTACTTTAGATTCAATTGCGGTAACACTTTAAATAAACATAATTAATTCGAATTTCCTATTTTCAATCTGGATTTACCTTAATCCAAGTTTCACTTCAAAATTGATTTTAACTGGCACAAGAAAACAATTATCAAATTTGGAAACACTCAAAATCGTTAACGTTTAAACACTCAAAAGTCGCTTCAATTATAACAAGATTTTGTTATTTAAATTCTGCAGACAATTATCTCAATTTTTTTCCGAATAAAGTAAATATTTGGTTAAATTTAAAAGAGAGCTTAATTTTGAGCGATCGACAAAAAATAAACAGGCGGAACGTCTATTCGAAAGCTGGCAAAAGGAAATTTAAGAGAGCCCCTAATTCAGACGGCGTTTCCTTCTTTGTGCGAAAAAAAGAAAGGGGCTTTGTTTATACAAGAATCAAGGAATTGTCGTTTCGCTAAAAGTTAATATCAAAACCCATCATTCAAAGTCGAGGAAAATACACGGGCGCATGAATTGCAAGTTTATATAAAACGAAACCAAGCACTTCATTAGTGGAAAGGTTCGAACTTTAATTTGCTGAGGTCCGACCAACTTGGAAAGTTAATGGCTTCTAACTAAAAAGGAAGTTAATCAATAAAACCTTTGCCTGCTCGTTCTTCGCGAAGGGCTCCCGTGCCTCGAAGTACAGTAGCACCTCCATAAGTCGAAAACCTTTATAACTCGAAGGAAAACCTTATTTCCTTCCCTTCGAGCCTCGATACCCCTATATCTTGAAATCTGAACCCTCGATAAGTCGAAATAATTAGTATTTCCTCTATTACTCGTAAAAAATATATTTGACTACTGTATCTTGAACATATCAATGAACATATGAACAATGAATATGAACAATGAACATGTCAATTGATTAAGCTACCTCTATAACACAAAAATTTGTTTAAAGAAAGGATTAGGGGAGCCTGTTGTACCTTGGCCCTTTTTTCAACGCGATTGAAGGAGTCCCGTAAAATTTTATGTTGGGCTTTGTTTACATTTCGACTTAAAAATATAGAGCTAATAAAAAAAAGGGCTGCTGTTGTTAATTTTAAGTTTGTTTATGTCGGGGGGTTCTCTGGATTTTTTTTGATGTGTTATTACATAATACAAGTCAAGGGTGTTATTTCATAGCTAACCAAAAAACTATTTTTTTAAAGATATTATAGTATTTAATTATTCCTTATTTTTAAAAAAATTATTCAAATTTTGTTTAAATCTTTGCAATGATCATTTATGGATTGCAAGTTTTAATAAAAAGAAAACTACTATTTTGAAAACGTTAAGAGGCAATCAAAACATTTTGAATAATAAAAATTGTAGCAAATAGCTTTATATAGTCACTTAAAAAAACAAAGTTAATATTAATTTAGTACCATTTTTTTACTATTTATGAAGTGGCAAGAAATCATTAAAAAATATTTTGTATTTATAGATTTTGACATAATATCCTTTATTTTGGTAATCACTGCTTTAAGGAAACAAAATTGTTTTAAATATTACAAAACTCAGAGGTAATTAAAATGTACAATAAAATTAAACTGGTTCTACATCATTTCGTTATAAAATTTAGTTTATTTTTTCTTTAAACAACTAATCAAAATATACATAGAGGAACCTGTTGTACCGTGGCCCTTTTTTCACTTGTAATTTTTTTAAAATTGTTTATGTAACAATTTGTTGATAAAATAAATTGCATCGTAGTAGGGCACTAATAAGGTATTCATTGTAAAATATTTGAAAGCATTACCAACCGTTTACTCAAATTGCTATAAAATTTAAAAATTAGTGGATCTATGGCCTAGGTACAACAGAGGTGATGTACCTTGGCTCTATTCACATCAAGCAAAATAAAACCCATTGTTCTATGAAAACTATATATTTATTTTTGGATTATAAGAACTACTAATGTTCTTCTTTGAGATGACACTAAAATTGTTTCAAAAATTAACAAAACTTTTCTCGTATACTAAAATTTCACATAATTAATGGTTAACTTTGCAAAAATTTAAATTTTTCGTTAGACTTGCGAGGCATATTATCTGACGCAAAATTAAAAAAAATAAGAATTTATAACAAAGGTATATCTAAATTTTTAATTATTGCACGTTGATCTTAGGGCCAAGATACAATTTATTGACAGTGACCGAGGTACAACACACCGACCCTTGATGTTTAAACTCAAATATAAAATTAAATATTATGCTCTGCATAATTAAGCACGATTCACAATAATTTAGAGCAATAAATTAGACGACAAATGAGTTGAATAATTTTAATCGTTCCCTCTCGCTCCCATTGATATGATTGTCGTATCTTTTCACTCCCTTTCACTCATTGCTATGGTAAATTAATTGTTGGAACATAAAATCCATATTTAATGAACTTATTTTAAATTTATAATTTCAAAGAGTGAAGGATACAGTAGACAAATACAATAAATACGAAGATGTGCGCATTCGAGCGAAAAGTGGCACATTTCCGAGCGAGGGAGGCAAATGAAGCGCGACGCGGAGCGGCGCGCTTCATTTTCCCGAGATCGAAATGTGCCACTTTGAGCTCGAATGTGCACACTCGGTTTTAAGCACGATTCACAATAATTTAGAGCAATAAATTAGACGACAAATCAGTTGAATAATTTTAATCGTTTCCTCTCGCTCCCTTTGACATAATTGTCGTATCTTTTCACTCCCTTCCACTCATTGCTATAGTAAATAAGTTGTTTGAACATAAAATCGATATTTAATAAACTAATTTTAAATTTATAATTTCAAAGAGTGAAGGATAAAAGTAAAGAAATTCAATAAATACGAAGATGTGCGCATTCGAGCCAAAAGTGGCACATTTCCGAGCGAGGGAGGCAAATGAAGCGCGACGCGGAGCGGCGCGCTTTATTTTCCCGAGATCGATATGTGCCACTTTGAGCTCGAATGTGCACACTCGGTTTTAAGCACGATTCACAATAATTTAGAGCAATAAATTAGACGAAAAATCAGTTGAATAATTTTAATCGTTCCCTCTCGCTCATTGACATAATTGTCGTATCTTTTCGCTCCCTTTCACTCATTGCTATGGTAAATTAATTGTTCGAACATAAAATCGATATTTAATAAACTAATTTTAAATTTATAATTTCAAAAAGTAGACAAATTTAATAAATACAAAGATGTGCGCATTCGAGCGAAAAGTGGCACATTTCCGAGCGAGGGCAATGAAGCGCGACGCGAGCGCGCGCTTCATTTTCCCGAGATCGAAATGTGCCACTTTGAGCTCCAATGTGCACACTCGGTTTTAAGCACGATTCACAATAATTTAAAGCAATAAATTAGACGAAAAATCAGTTGAATAATTTTAATCGTTCCCTCCCGCTCCCATTGACATGATTGTCGTATCTTTTCGCTCCTTCCACTCATTGCTATGGTAAACTCAACTTTTCGCGACTTCCTTGAGATTCGCCTTATCGAGCCTCCACTGCACCTCGGTTGACAATAACATCGCTTCATAATACGAAGAGGGAACTTTCATTTGAAAATTATATTGAATTACAAATCGCGAAGCGCTGTTCGTCGAATTTTGGGGAAGTATTTAAGTGGTGATATGGAGCAACTCAAAGAAATGGCGAATATTATCGCGAAACGAAATTATTATTTAATGTGCTGTTGCCAGCTGCCGAAGAAAGAATTTTTTATTGTTGCACCGGATTATAATTTATAATTTTTCGCTTCTAATGCGCCGCATATTTTGATTTAATTCTTGCGAGCGGTTTCGTTTTCATCATTTCCATCTTTTTACGGATACTGATTTGTGCTACATAATTTTGATAATTAAATTCTTTCGGAAACGAAAAAATTTAATATTGCCGTCGTAATTTCTATCGATAAAATAGCTAAGACGAATTATACAACCTTTTCAATTATTAAAGTGCCTGGAAGAAGTTACAAAAATATTTCTGTTCGTTTCCATGTTACTTCATAAATTATTTTTGAGTACTTATGAATAAAAAAATAAAATTAGTGGAAGGTATTTTGGGATTGTAACCAGACTGTTTTAATTTTTAAATAGACAAAAACCGACGAATAAATCAACGATTAATATATTCGTTAAAATGAATGGAGCAATGTAAGTTTGATATTTAAAATGTCTGAAGATTTGAAACTGTCAAACTCTTGAAGTTGTCTTCACAAATAATCGTGTTATAAATTTTGTAATATTTCGAGATTAAGGCCTAATATAACGACCACAAGATTGGATCACTACGATCAAAGCATTTGTTACAGACCTATACACGTTTCTGATCCAGAATTGCCCCCCATAAAAGATTTTTGTTCAGTATATAATATCAAGACGGCCTGAGCATTATCAGTAAAAAATAAAAATAAGAGGGTTGTTTATAGATATGTCATAATAAAATACAATGTTTGTAACTGAAAAAGCAATAAATAATTAAAACCTTAAAATCATCGAAATTTGGGAAGTTAGCAATAACCCCAACATATGGTCCTTCGAGCCGGATGTAAAAGAAGTATTTCCACTCAAAATATTATTATAAAATTTCATCTGAAGAAAATAGTTATAACTAAAGAATAGTTTAAGAATACTTAAGCAGCGGCTGTTAACATCAGAAAAAAAAACATGAATACGCAAGAAAAAACACCACAACAAAAACGTGGACAAATAAAAAACAATGTTTTTAACTGAAAAGCAATAAAATTATAAAACCTTAATAACATCGAAATTTGGGAAGTTAGCAATAACCCCCAACAATTTTATGAAATAATTGTTTAGTTTAAGGGTTAATTAGATTGCTGTAAAATTACAATAAATTGTAATAAGTTTTGAAAAAAAAATATGAATAATTGAATGTTAATGTCAAAATGTTCTCAAATACCGTGCACACCCTGTATATTGACACTTACATACGGAGCGGAATCAAGGACAATAGTTGACAATGATACATCCATGATAACTGCAACAGAGATGACATATTCAAAAAAAGTACAGAGAAAACAAAAAAAACAGGGTGAGGAATAACGTTATAAGAGACGAATGAAAAATGTAAGACCACGGGTAGAAGGAATAGAAGAGAAACAGATTTGATAACATTTTGGGCATAGAAAACGAAGAATTACCTAGAAGATGATGGGAATGTGACCCGAAAACAAAAGAACAAGGATCCATTGTGAAGGAAACAACACGAAAATTTAAGATGGAAGAGGAAAAATCATCATATAAGCAAGAATTTTCTTCAAACTTGAAGAAATGGAGCAAAACACTAATTACTGCGTAGTAGAGAAAAGAAAATAATTGGGAAAGTCACGAAATGTACCGCAAAGTCCAAATGCAAACAATTTTAGAAAAATTTGATGATGTTTTTTAAAAATTACACCTTATTTTTTATCGAAAATAAAATAATTGATTATTATATTTAATACTTTTCTTGTTTAAACGTTAGTTTTGTATTATTAAATAACTAATTATTTAAATAAATCAAATTTGTAAAAAAAAAGATATCTACATATGTAGCAATCAAAATTTGGAAACGCAATCGTATCGTAAATCGAGGAACACCTGTACATAGGTACTTAATGGACAAACAAAAAACTTTAGAATAATGATTTCAATAAATCACATTGTGCTCGTTAAACGTAAAATAAATTCGAAGGTAAACAATTCGTTTCTTAAAAAATCGGTTTATTTCGTTTCTGATTGAAGCTGTCCTACTATTTATCTCTCTTTAATCGAATTAAAAGCTTCTCGCTGTTAATTCTCAATTTTCCTTTTAGAAATATGTCCGATACACATAAAAATCGTTTTTCACACCCCCAAACAAAAATAATTGATTTGTAATATCTTGTTTGACAGCAACTTTTAGCTTAAACAAATTAATTTTGTACCAAAAGTTATTGATATTTGATGGGTCGTCCGTCGTTTCCCTTTTTTCCCCTCTCGCTCCGCAAAAGAACTTGTTTAAAACGATAATTAAGCGCATTAAAACGAAATAAAACAATTTCTTCTTCTTAAGCAGAAAATTATTAAATTTAAAATTTCATTACATCTGGAAAACTTTATTGTTGCGCACAATAGCTGCTGGTGATTGCATTCGAGTTTTCCTTCAAGATTGGATTTAATGTAAATTCAGTTAAATTCGCGCTGCAATTACTTCTCCTGTTGCGCTCTTAATATATACGAAGGTATATCTGTTTGTGAAGGAATAAAATAGTCCCTTCCAAGGTAGGAAAATTCATCAAATATGAAGATGGAAAAGTTTGTGATCAAGTTTCCCTTTGCAGAATAGAAGAGGTTATAAAAAGTTTGACGATTGAATGCCTTTCATTTTTATTGATTATTTGGTGTCACAAAAGATTCTTTCCAAAGATTTACTGGCTGAAATAAAGTAGAAAAGTTACACCAATGGAAAGTTTCTTTTTGGGTTGAATTAATATTTTGCTTCTTGTTATATAAACTTGAAATTGGTACGTTAAACAAAGGCAATATCCTTTGATAAACTATAAGGTGCTATCTGAGAGTTAACTTTATGGGGCGAGAAAACGTACATTGTATCTCAGCAAGAGGTCAACCATAGGTCAGCCCCTACTATGTCCCTTAGTAATTACTTGTGCCCACGGGAGACCAAACAGTCATAAGCTTTGCTCGCATCGTCCCCTTTGTCCCGCTCCTCCCGCGGGACGCACGTACACTGCACCGAACTAATTTTCCAGGACCAATAACGCCTGAAATGCCTGCAGCATGTCCTTGCAGAATAAACCCCTATCTTGAATCCTTACTGAAAATGACATATTGCGATTTAGGACAAACATAACCGCAGGACGGATCCGGTCTCGAATATTTAGTATACTTAATAAAAAAACAGTTTTGCTCTCCATCTATCACGAAAGCTCCGAAAAAAAAACTTGTACAGTAAAACCTCTCGTAGCGGCCATCTCTATAAGGAGACCGCCTCTAAAAGCGGGTAGTTTGCTTCAGAACAGTTATACCGTAATTAAATTAAATTTTTCTCAAGACGACCACTTTCTAACCCGACCGCGACAATTAATTACGAGACCGCTATTTTTCAAAATTACTTAAATTTGGAGAGCTTTGTAGGGGAACCTGTTGTGCCTTGGTCCCTTTGTACCTAGGCCAACTTAATTGTTTTTATATTTGCGGGCTTTCGTGACCCATAATTTTCGATATTTCAAATGCCACATTGACGGACATTAACGTAAAGTTAGCAGAAGCTGGCCAATGTACTTTGTTAATGTATGAGATCAATTAAAATTTTTAATCAAAAAAAAGTAAGTTTTTTTTTTTACTTAAATATTTTATTGATTTTTATTACCTAATAACCAATAACTTATTGTAAAAGACAGATTATTTATTTATATTTGCATAGTAGTGGTCTGATTTTGGCACAGCATATTCTTTAATTTTATTTTTGAGTGTAAACATCAAGGGTCGGTGTGTTGTGCCTCGGTCACTGTCAATAAATTGAACCTTGGCCCTAAGATCAACGTGCAATAAATAAAAATTTAGATATACCTTTGTTATAAATTATTATTTTTTTTTCATTTTGCTTCAGATAATATGCCTCGCAAGTCTAACGAAAAATTTAAATTTTTGCAAAGTTAACCATTAAGTATGTGAAATTTTAGTATATGAGAAAAGTTTTGTTAATTTTTGAAACAATTTTAGTGTCATCTCAAACAAAAACATTAGTAGTTATTATAATCCAAAAATAAATAAATAGTTTTCATAGAACAATGGGTTTTATATGGCTTAATGTGAATAGAGCCAAGGTACATCACAGCTGTTGTAGCTAGATCATAGATCCACTAATTTTTAAATCTTATAGCAATTTGAGTAAACGGTTGGTAACGCTTTCAAATATTTTATTATGAATACTTTATTAGTGCCAATGTCAAAAGACTGCTTAAAAAATTGCCACGTCAGGGTAGACCTAAAAAATTTGGAAATATTGTTTTGCCATCATTAAACAAAAGTATAAGAAGCATCACATCACTAAAATACCGACACATGATGGACTTACTGCCATATATACCTCCGGAACACCATAACTACTTTAAATCCCTTCCGCATACTGAGAATGTTAACGAATAACTTGTTATTAAATTTAATTTTTTTCTTCTAAAAATATTAAGTAAATTAAATGGTTTTTTAAATTTTTTAAGCTATATGTAACAGACTTAAGCACTTTCACATTTCATAACAAAACAAATTTTTATTTTGAAAGTGACTTAAGTTCTTTCAAGGTAAGCAACGACATATTATACACTTAATAATAGCGATTTTTTAATTAATAAAAGTAACTTCTTTAAATTCTTTAAATGGGCGGGTCACGTTGTGAGAAGAGAAGACAACAGATGGAGCAGGAAGGTAACCGAATGGAGGCCAAGAACAGGGAGAAGAAGTAGAGGTAGACCTAGAACCAGATGGAGGACGACATAGAAAAGATAGCCGGAACACAATGGATGGGATTAACCAGCGATCGCAAAAAATGGCGTCAAATTGGGGAGGCGTATATCCAGAGATGGAATCTAGAAACGCTGTAAATGATGATGATGATGATGAACTTCTTTAAATACGATTTAGCATTGCGACTCAACCATATACCTCACGTATATTTTTAATTTTGTAAAAACGCAAAACCTTAAATATTTCAAATTAAAGATAAATGGACTTAGGCCACTTTCGAAATAAACGACTCATTTATGATTCTAAGCCTAATTGACATTTTAATTTTTTTATAGTCTGTAAAGTAAAAAATCAGCAAGCGTTGTTGGAATTTTGGAATTTTTCATACTGACAGGTTCTTTGAAAAATGATTCCTTATAAGAAAGCTCTAGAATAATAGAACACACTCGGTTTTAAGCATGATTCACAATAATTTATGCCAATAAATTAGACAAAATATTAATTGAATAATTTTAATCGTTCCCTCCGCTCCCATTGACATAATTGTCGTATCTTTTCGCACCCTTGCACCCATTGGTATGGTAAATATGTTTTTCAAGCATAAAATAGATATTTACTAAACTAATTTTAAATTTATAATTTCAAAGAGTGAAGGATAAAGTAGACAAATTCAATAAATACAAAGATGTGCGCATTCGAGCGAAAAGTGGCACATTTCCGAGCGAGGGAAGCAAATGAAGCGCGACGCGGAGCGGCGCGCTTCATTTTCCCGAGATCGGAATGTGCCACTTTGAGCTCGAATGTGCACACTCCATTTTAAGCGCAATTCACAATAATTTAGACCTCTAAGTTAGACAAAAAGCAGTTGTATAATTTTAATCGCTTTCTCTCAGTCGCACTAACGAGATTATCGTATCTTTTCGCTCCCTTCCACTTATGGCTATGGTAAATATATTTTTCGAACATAAAATCGATATTTGCCACACTAAATTTAAATTTTTGATTTGAAAGCATTAAGGATAAAGTAGACAAATCTAATAAATACGAGGATGTGCGCATTCGAGCGAAAAGTGGCACATTTCCGAGCGAGGGAGCAAATGAAGCGCGACGCGGAGCGGCGCGCTTCATTTTCCCGAGATCGAAATGTGCCACTTTGAGCTCGAATGTGCACACTCGGTTTTAAGCACGATTCACAATAATTTAGACCATTAAATTAGACGAAAAAGAAGTTGTATAGTTTTAATCGTTTTTTCTCATTCGCACTGACGAGATTATCGTATCTTTTCGCTCCCTTTCACTTATGGCTATAGTAAATATATTTTTCGAACATAAAATCGATATTTACTGAACTATTCTAATATAGTATTCTCTCTAAGACCAATTTAAACAAAAACCGACTCTGGTCGCGTTATAGAGCTTTTACTGTACAAAGTTTCTCAAAAGGCAAGAAGCAACATTTCATAACGCGGCTTTAAATTCGGCAAGTTCGTGCGACTCAATAAATTTACAGTGAATAATTTTCTCCATAAAAAGTTTGCGATCTTTAGTGCGCGTTGTAGGTCGTGAATTTGTAGTAAAACCCGTCTCAGACTGACAGACAATGTAAGGACGATTTTTCCAGAGCAAAAAATGACGGGCGGCCTTATACGGAGAACTAGCAATTTATATTTTTTGCGATTAATCTCTTATTTTTTCGCTTTATTTGTCAATATTTTAACGGAGAATTCGCTCAGTTTTTTGTGGGCGTACGCACTTGGTTTTTTATTTAGACGACGCACACTTATTAAGAAAATTCGCTAATTTTTCTTCTCGAGTACTGTATGGGTTTTTTCTTCGGACGTTTTCGGAGATAATAAATTTAGACGTGCTTATTATGAATGGGATCATTATTATTCCTTTTTTTTTGGGACTGCCTATTCGAAGAACTTTTGAATTATGTCCTTAAATAAAATAATATTTATTTAAGAAGTTACCCTATATTTTTTTAATTTAGGGCACATGGTTATTATTAATAATATTTCTAAAAGAAAAACTGGGGACCAATTACTTGTGACTACTTGTAATAGGACATAACAAAAAAATTGAAATAAATAAAATTATAAAAATTTGGTTATAAGAATGGTTACCAATAGTAAATTGTAGTTGAATTCCCTAACAACAAATACTCCACAATTAAAACAATCTTTGATATGATATGAAATGTAATAAACTCATGTTAAAGCTATAGAACTAGTAAACTTTTTTACAGGGCCGAACATTTGCTCAAAACTAGTTTATAACAACATACTGTAAGCCGCAAAAATAGTTAAAAATTATTGCCTAGCTAAAAAAATGTTTTGACAATTATTTTCAAAAATCAGAAATATTCGATTCAATTTCTGAAAGAGTAAAGCCAATTTTTTTATGAACCTGTGAAGGGTTATTGTTAAAATTTATTTTCTTATTACTACGAATACCAATAGTAAATTGCAGTTGCATTTTCTTAAAAACCACCACTTAATTTAAAACAATCTTTAAACTGATTATATGAAGTGTAGTACAAACCATGTTAAAATAATCAGATTTTGCAAAATCTTACATAAGGCTTAATTAATGCTCAAAAGTGGTTTATAATGACATATTATAAATTCAAAAAATATTTAAAAAAATTACTGCATAGCCAAATAGGTTTTAACAAACATTTACCCAAAATTAGAAACGTTTTATTCAGTTTCAGAAATTGTAAAGGTTATTTTCTCTATTAACCCTTTACTCCTTATTGTTGAAATTTATTTTCCTATTACTGCATATAGTAAATAGTAAATTGCAAATGCATTTTCTTAAAAAACCACCCCTTAATTTAGAACAATCTTTAAAATTATTATATGAAGTGTAGTAAAAACCATGTTATAATAATCAGATTTTGCAAAATCTTATATAGTACCTAATTAATGTCCAAAATTGGTTTACAATAACATACTGTAAATCTATAAAATAATAAAAAAATTACAGTATAGCCGAATAAGTTTTGACAAACATTTACCCATAGTTAGAAACGTTTTATTCAGTTTCTGAAAATGTAAAGAATATTTTCTTTATGAACCCTTTACTCCTTACTGTTGAAATTAATTTTCCTGTTACTACAGATATTAACAGTAAATTGCAGCTGCAATTTTCTTTAAAACAACCCCTAATT
Source organism: Sinopyrophorus schimmeli (assembly GCA_036325965.1). Lineage (NCBI taxonomy): Eukaryota > Metazoa > Arthropoda > Insecta > Coleoptera > Elateridae > Sinopyrophorus > Sinopyrophorus schimmeli. Next base: position 677,879 of record JARFIZ010000332.1, on the reverse strand, counting down.
GTAAAGCTATTCTCGAAATGAAGATATGAAATGTATTAAAACCAATTCTAAAATTATTTGATTTTGCAAAAACTTTTATAGGGCCAAACTAATGCTCAAAACTGCTTTATAGCAACTTATTAACACTGGAAAAAATAATAAAAAAAATTCCTGCATAGCTAAAAAAAATTTTTTACATACATAATTGAAAATCAAATTTACTATTTTAATTTCTTATACTGTAAAAACCAATTTCTTTATGAATCCTCTAGTCTTTATTGTTGAAATTATTTTTCCTATTACTAAAGATACTAACAGTAAATTGCAGCTGCAATTTTCTTTAAAACAACCCCTAATTGTAAAGCTATTCTCAAATGAAGATATGAAATGTATTAAAACCAATTCTAAAATTATTTGATTTTGCAAAATCTTTTATAGGGTCAAACTAATGCTCAAAACTGCTTTATAGCAACTTATTAACACTGGAAAAATAATTAAAAAATTCCTGCATAGCTAAAAATTTTTACATACATAATTGAAAATCAAATTTACTATTTTAATTTCTTATACTGTAAAGACAAATTTCTTTATGAATCCTTTAGTCCTTATTGTTGAAATTTATTTTCCTGTTACTCGAAATACTAACAGTAAGTTGCAGCTGCAATTTTCTTTAAAACAACCCCTAATTGTAAAGCTATCCTCAAAATGAAGATATGAAATTTATTAAAACCAATTCTAAAATTATTTGATTTTGCAAAAACTGTTATAAAGCCAAACTAATGCTCAAAACTACTTTATAGCAACTCCTTATTACTGGAAGAAATAATTACAAAATTCTTGCATAGGTGAAAAAAATTTTTATATACATAATTAAAAATCAAATTTACTATTTTGACTTCTTATATTGTAAAGATAAATTTCTTTATGAATTCTTTAGACCCTATTGTTGAAATTTATTTTCCTGTTACTAGAGATACTAACAGTAAATTGCAGCTGCATTTTTCTTTAAATCAACCCCTAATTTTAAAGCTATCTTTACTACATATACTAATAGTAAGGTGTAGCTGCATTTTCCTAAAAGAACTGAAACCCATGCTAAAATAATCTAAATTTAGAAATTTTTTATGGGACCAAACTAAACTTCAAAACTAGTTAACAATATCTTGTTATAAACCCCCAAAAAAAGAGTTTAGTAGTTCATCTAACATTGAAAAAGTTTCTAAACATATATTTTGATATCTACACTTTGAAAATTAATTACTGTTAATAAAGGCTTCTTCATGAATTCTTTTTTTCCTTATAACTGATATATTATATCATTATACTACACTATTTATTACTAAAAAAAGAATTGTTAAATTAAGAGCATTCACTTTTAGAAATTTATGATTTGTAGTTACAATTTGATGTCAGAAAGTAAACTAATATTATTCTGAATCAAAATTGTTCAGATATAATTATGTAGAAAGCGGTTTTATTTCTACACAACGAACACAATAAATTAAAAAACCAACAAATTCAAATTATTATAAGTTGTTTCTCAAAAGCAAAACCAAGCGTACATTATAAACAAACCAAAGAAACTAAAAACGCCACAAAAATGATGTTTTTCCATATCTTTTGATAATACACTTTGCCATGATGGTGGTTGCATAGCCTCTAAAATGTAATTGAATTTTTAACACGACTCTTTGTAATACACCATAATAACTTTACGCAAACTTTCTTTGCTTAAATAAAGTTATACAAAGCCCTACACGTACAGCATAATAAAATCTCCGTAATAAGAATGTGGAAAATGAGGACGCAAACGTCGCCCTTGGTTTACTGGGTCAAAATACGAAATTCCTTTTAAGCGACGTCTCAACAAAATGTCGCACCCAAAAAGCGCCACAATCAAAGCGTTTTGCGCCAAATTGCCATATCGGGAATAAGCACGGACAAAACCAGACCTCGCCAATAACGAACATGTACCTAATTATTAAAAACTAATAAAATGTTGAATACCTCTGATATGGTTTCCGATCAGGATAAACCTTCATCTCGAGCAAATCCCTTGTTCAATTTAGTAGTGAAATCCTTAAATTCCCAAGGCATGCAGACTTTATACGGGGGAAAGCCATTCTTAGTAAAATATCTCTAAACGTAACCCAATAAAAATCCGCTATCGCTTGCGAAATATTAATGATATATTACTTATAAAAATATATTACGCCATAGAAAATTTATAGCGAGCATGAAATTCGCTCTCGATTTTATAGTTTACGACTTATTCCAATAAATTATCCGTATAATGAAATGTTTTTAGTTCTACAAGGATCTGTGCAATATGGAGCGGAAATAATGGAATATATATCCGGTCATTTGTAAAATGACTCGGGTTAATTTGAGGATTATGGAAATACATGCGAATACTGTTACGACATCGTTATTTCATCCCGTTATGTAAACTAGTGCTTTTACGCATCCCAATCCGATTACTAAATTACACTTACTATAGGATCGAAACCTGACACTGACAGATAATAATAAATGCTTAAGGTCCGCCGCATATAAATCCTCCTTATGTGTACATAATGCACACCTCCCTTCCCCGCTAATTAGCCTCGTTAAAAATAGCCCCTTTGGTTTCCCATTTTTATGTGGCGCGTTTGACGAGGAAGAGAAAAGTCGCTTTCGCCTGCTTCGTTATTCGATCCCAGGCCAAAAGAAGTATAACTTCAGAAAGGGCAAGCCCGCATCAGTCATATCAATCGGGACTCGCTCTAAAATGACGTGTTGGCAAGTTTTTGTGGATAATGGTGATAATGGGACAAGGTATGAACGGAGTATAAGGGATGTGACACGATTTTCTGCCCAGCGTGGGAAAGGGCGAAAATCGAGGCTCGCGTCGGCAGGGTCGCTTCCCTGAAGTGGACCTGTCTCCTATCGGGATCATAGAATAGACTCCACCCGCTACCAGTAGAAAAAATAAATAGACATTACAAATGAAGCACCCTAAGACAATACAAAAGGCAATAATAATTATAAATTTTATTAATAATATTTTTTTTGTTGTATTTTAGATGCCAAAGTTGTATATCGGGTTCGTAAGTTGTAGTTTTAAGCAATGCACAAGAAATGAAGAAATATTTTTCCCGAATAAGTATTTCAATAATTCCCCAAAATATATTTATTTACTCTCATCATATGTTAAATCCTACTTTATTTGGGTCACGCCAAAAATTCTAAACAATAGCGTAAATTTTGAAATACATTGATTTCCCAACTTTGTACAATTTTCCTAAAAGAGATACCTTCATGGGCGCACCTAAGGAGTTTTTTTAGGGGATGGGGGTGAGCTGATTAGGCACCATAATCTGTTAATTTCGGTAATCCGAATACTGTCGATTTTTTTAGTGTGGGCCATAGCCCACACTAGACGAAAAACTCATTAGTTTTACTTCCCCATGTCCAGGTACGCTCATGGACATCTTTAACACTTAAACGGGCGCGTGATGTTTTTTAAAAGTCTCAAAAGATTGAATTTTTCGGGCTGCTTCCGTTTGGAAAGTACAGTTTAAAAACCCAAATCGTAAAAAGGCAAAATAAAATGATATCTCAAAAGCCAGGTAAGAAACGTGATAAGGTCGACTCGCAAATAGCCCGAAACTCCTACGTCGTTCTGTGACGTATTAAAATTCAACACAAAGGAAATTAATTTGCGGGTTAATTTGAATTTTTTGCAAAAACCACAAAAGCTCAAAAATTTTCAATTTTATTGTAAGCACAGCGGTACCAATATTTCTGAGATACCATTAATTTTACAAAATAAAAATCAAAAAACATAATAGAAATTTTTAAAAAAAGACTTACAGCTTTGAATTTTGCAGAAGGGGTGCTTCTTAGAGGTGGAAGGCCTTTGATAAACACTGTCACTCTACACATTTAAATTATCACTGGTAAATTAAAATTTTGGGGAGCGTTGCACTGTGCTCGTCGACGTGCCATACACAAGTGAAATGTGGGGGGAACGGGTGCGAGAGTTCCAGTTTGCGATAAGAATTTTGTTTGCGTTTTATTTGAAATAGTTTTTTATAAAATTTTAAAATTGTTTATACACAAATGGTAACTTATTTTGCATTTTTGGAAAGCGCCCAAAGAGCTCTATCTATATAAAAAATAATACCCTTCTAATTGAGATAAGAAAGTTGACATAATTTTCGGTTAAACCGAAAGTATAACTAAATTTTTATTTATGCTAGTGCATAGAGCGAATAAATTAAAAAAACTTTGATGCTTGTACTTTTTTTGAAATCTTTAAGATGTTAGGAATTATAAGCTTGTGGCACTACTTTAAATGATACACCCTGTATATACTAACAAACTTTCACCCTAGTACCTTGACGCAAGGCACAACCAAACCCTCGTAACATGCCGAGGTAGTACTGTATTTTTTTGTATTAAATATATAAAAATTATAATAACGTGGCAATTAACAGAAATTAGGCTTAATAAATTTTTAACATAAGGGAATCTCAATTGGCTCAAATCTATATAATTATCACTTAATAATTTCAACATATTAACCCTTTTTAAATTCTAATTTTTTTAAAAATAGTTATCAAATATCTAACAGCATCTTAATTTAGTCTGCCTAATAAATGAAGAATAAACATTAAGTTAACCTATGTAATTTTCAAAAAATTGAAGAAACTATAAAAATATTTTTTTAAAAAGTATTAATTTTTTTTTTTTTTTTTGGAATTTTACTTATAAAATTACGTTTGATAAAATTACTAAATGTAAAATCCGAAGAGAAACCGTAGTCTTCAAAATATCTACAAAAACTATTTAAAATCAAGCTTAGGGGTAGATATAACGTACCCCATATTGTCTTTTTTCTACATTAAGTAGATACTTTACGCGAAATGTAAAAATCAATATGTAAAATCCGCAAAAAATTATATCTTTGTTAAAAATCGAGATATTGTGACGTACTCTTTAAAATCAATTTTTTTTTGAACCCTTTTGCATAAGAGTAAAGTGGGAGAATCTATACTGAAATACTTTTTATTTCGACTAATTGAAGGTGCAGATTTTGAGTTATCAAGGTTCTACTATAATTAAAAAAATACCTGTAGATTTACATGGTAAATGGACGGTCAAATTTTAAAATCAACTTAGAATTAAAATTAAGGGTTCAAAGGTAGCAACCATGGGCAATGTGACACTAAAGTTATTCAATTTTTTTTTCTGGGAGTGCTTTTAATGCCTCTTGCACGTTGCCGGAGTTTTAATCCAAAATTCGTTGCGGATGCAGGGCAAAATAGAATTTTTATTTTATAAACGGACGAATCTAGGGTAAGTACACCAATAGATGGACACCCCCCAATAAATGGACAAATCTCTTTTTCAAGGGCAATTACATTAAATTATAGAACAAAAATGTAAAGTCATAATTTTTTTTAATAACTACAAATAGTTCCGAGTGCAAAAAATAATTCTTTTGAATGTTTTTATTAAAAATAATACTTTAAAATTTTTTTTTAAATTTGACATTCTCCAAATGCACGGGTAGAACTCCTGAAGAATGTAAAAAAAGCCCAAAGACTAATTTAACAGCCGAAGAGGAAAATCGCATTGAAAAATGGATCTTACGCAAGGCCAAACTTAGATTTCCTATGCATCCTGATGAAGTGACAAAAGCCGTTCAAACTGTACTTCAAGAAGCACCCAGGTCCAATAGTTTCATTGATAATAAGCCTGGAAAAAAATGGTTGGATTTATTTCTGAAGAGACATCCAAAATTAACTATAAAAAATCCTGAAGCAATTTCTAAAGGCCGAGCATCTGTAACCGAAGATAATTTAAGAGACTGGTCTTCAGGTGTTGAAAATCATTTGAAAGAAATGGGATGGATTGCTATTTTAGAAAAACCTGGTAGCATATTTAATGGAGATGAAATTGGCATGCAGCTTTGTCCTGAAAAGCAAAAGAGAATAGGCCTGTTGATAAAACGAGAAAGAAGTCAACATAATATATTTTAAACGTTATGTTTAATAAATTTATATAGATTATTAATTAATATTCAAATTATATTAATATTTATTTCATCTTATTTTGCATAAGAAAGTACGATGTGTTCAAAATATAATAAAATTACTTTCCTATGTATTTTGAAAATTATTATTGAATTTGTCACCTTTCTTTCTAATTCTATAAAGTTTTACACTTTTTAAGGGATAAAATTAATAAATTTATCATTTCTCATACAAGCAATAAGCTGAAAATATCGTTTGTAAGAAGTGTTCATCTATTGGTATTAGCTGTCCATCTACTGGAGATTTTGTTCATCTACTGGGGTTTTGGTCTTTTCCTTACATTTTTCTTTTTTGTTAATTACTACAAAATTTTACCAAGTTTTACTTATTTTTTTCTAGTTAATTGGATATTTTTACATAAATATAATTTGTTTTATTACTACTTATTTATATTTTACTATATTATTTTGCTAAAGGAACATGAAAGTTTGCTTAACCGTCCATCTATTGGTGTACTTACCCTATTTCAATAAAAATAATATATGGTGTAGCTATTAATAAAACGCATTTTGGAAAAAAAATAAGAAGTTTGTAAAATCGTGGCAACTGCAAAAAAAAATATAATTTTCAAGAACTTTCTTGGGAGTCAAGGGGCTTTGACACCACTCTAATTGCTTTAGAATCTTTCTTTTTAGAATCGTTTTGCTATAACTCGAATAATTTTTGATTTGAAAGAGAGTAGATTTAGCGAATGCGAAGATGTGCGCATTCGAGCGAAAAGTGGCACATTTCCGAGCGAGGGAGGCAAATGAAGCGCGACGCGGAGCGGCGCGCTTCATTTTCCCGAGATCGGAATGTGCCACTTTGAGCTCGAATGTGCACACTCGGTTTTAAGCATGATTCACAATAATTTATTTACTCATCAAATCATCTGTGCGCGCGCAACTTTCGTAGCCGACTAAAATTTTACTCCTAACACCCCAAAAGAAGTATAACTTCAAAAAATAACTCATGTTAAACTAATTGAACTAGTAAACTGTTTTACAGGGCCGAACTAAGCTCCAAAACAAGTTAATTTTCCGCATCCAGATCCGATTACTAAATTACACTTGCCATAGCATCGAAACCTGACACCGCCAGATAATAATAAATGCCCAAGGTCCGCCGCACATAAATCCTCCTTATGTGTACATAATGCACACCTCCCTTCCCTACTAATTAGCCTCGTTAAAAATCACCCTTTGCTTTCGAAATAAAATTGAACCCGGGGCTTCCCATTTTTATGTGGCGCGCTTAACGAGGAAGAGAGAGGCCCGCCTTCGCCCGCTCAGCAATAAACAAAATCGCGGTCGCGCGCTTAGCCATTCGATCCCGGGCCATACATAAAACCCTAAAATTACCTACAGGTATTTTCCGGCACGTTCATTTTGCACCTCAAATGTAAGAGCTATAATCTGAAAGTCTAAAACCATTAACGGCTGAGCCTAAGCCGACGCTAAGCCGCCTGAAATAATGACTGAGATTCAATAAAGGTTGCGAATAGTTGCGAGCGACAAAAGAGCAAATTGCAGCCTGTAATTAATGATTTGCGCATAGTTTTGGTTCAGCGATCAATTTAACTGTCGCCCAGAATTGTAATTTAACTTAGACTACGGTTTACCGGTCGCGTCAAAAATGGGACGCGTTTTGTCTAGTTCGAAAATGAGGCAGGCCCTCCGCACACTCGTTAATTCGCTCGGCCCTCTCGCAAAGGTATTATTATCTTAGGCTAATTGTTTATGCTCAAGAAGGCTCGCGTTGTACGATGAAGATAAACGTTCGAATAGTTTCCGGTTTCATAACGTTATGAACTTTGCGGAACTTTGTCTTAAGTTTGTCCGACTTTGATGCTTACCTTATGTATGTGTTTTGCGTTAGATGTACCCCCTAAGTCAGTGTTTCTCAAAGTGTGGCTCGCGTACCCCCAGGGGCACGGGAAGAGTTTGGCGAGGGTACGTGGTGCACCCCGTTTTGGATTATTTTTATGGCTCTTATTAAAGTATATGCAATTTCTTTGTAATGAGGAGTACTCAGCGTCACGAAAATTATAGAAAGAGTACACATATGTCGAAAGTTTGGGAAGCACTGCCCTAAGCCATCGAGTTTGCCCAATTTGGCTATTGAGTTGTATTTAAACCTGATATTCATTTAGCAATAATTTGTTATTGTTATTTATTAAGGGGATAGTTGCATTCAAATTAAATCAATTTTTTTTGATGAGATGTTATTTAGCAAAGAAAATCGACCCCACGCAGGGCTTTAAAATTATTGTATACCTACATTCAAAATTATATTATTGTAGCGAATGCGCTAGATTTTTCTGGATTAACGCTCCAGATAAGTTAACTTGGTCCGCGGCCATGTACGCGTGCGTCGTTGAAGCTGAGAACTCGCGAGAAACCTCCAAAAGTCGCGATATCGTCAACCAAATGCATATATAAGCGGGCCAGATTAGGATGGGAGTTAGTCTCACTTCTTAGCTCGCTTTCGGTGAAAGTCAAAGTGATCCCTAACAAGCGGTGAAAATAAATGCGTGCCCAAATAAATTAGTTTAATAAGTTAAAGAATTATTAAAGATATTTATTAGTATTTTAGTTATTGCTGTAAATAAATTTTAATTGTTTTTAAAATAAGTTAACGACATTAAATATTTGCAACCCTAGTTTGAATCGCATCAAGATCGTTACATTATTATTTTTAAGCCGCAGCGAATTAGACAAGTTGTAAAACCTCTGAAAAGACGAGATATTTTTTTTAAAAAAAAATTATACATGCGCTAACATAGTAATTATATTTTTCGCTAATTTTCTGACAAAAAATTAATGATAAATATGACATGTCCTACGATTTTTATCAAAATTTTGATTTTCTTATTAAATTTAAAGTTTAGGTTACCTTGCATAAACATTGGGGTATAATTTTAATTTTGAAATTCTAAAAGAACTCCAGAATCCGTATCAATAGAGTTTGTTTCAATATTTTTAGTAATAAAAAAGATACAGGCATAATTTTTAGAGTACGCCATTCTGTTTGAAATGTTTATTGAAGACTAAAGAAAATATTATTAGTAATTAATTTTATTATAAATAATTAACATTTTAGTACAGGGGTTCCCAATCTTTTTTATACTGCGACTCCTTTTGCAGGTTGTAATTTTTTGCGACGCCTTTCTAAAAGATTATATTCATTTATTTCTTTAGTAGATATTAATATTAATTAATTTATTTGTTGTTTAAAAAAATATTTTAAAGACTGGTATAATTTCGTAATTTTTCTTTGAAGCACATATCTTACATTCAAAGCATATAAGAATATTTGCGTTAAGTAAAGGGGCGGAGTTTATGTATTGATTTTTTACGAGGTCAACAAATTATTGTGTTTTAGATTTGTCAAACAGGTAGTGACATCTCAAAAAAATGTACAGTGGTTGCGTTATAAGCGGAATTTTGTGTTTCTAAAAATGTCTTTTTCGAGATATTTTCTTAGAAGAAAGTTTGATAAGCTTTAATTATGTTCTGGAAAAAGTAATACATATTAATTTAAATTAATTTATAAGAGTTGAAATAAAAAATACAATTAAACAAATATTTGCAATTTCAATTTTTAAGTAATATTAAAGTCATTTAAAAAAATGGTTTAAAGACTGATATAATTTAAATTCTTAATTTTCCTTTGAAGCACATATGTTACAATAAATGCACGTTGTATTGAAGCTGTCTATAAGTTAAGGCACATTTGCGTTCATAAAACGTAAAGTAAAGAGGCGGAGTTTATGTATTGATTTTTCATGAAGCCGACTAAGTATTGATTTTTCCCGAAGTCTACAAAGTATTTATTTGCCAAACAGGTTACATGTTCAAATGCTTACATATTCACTTGCGTTAGCACCTGCCCCAAACGTTTAGGGGTAGTTAGAATTTTTTAACTATTTTTCTGGTTGTTGGTGAACTCCAATTAATAATTTACATATAATAGTTTTTTTGAATTCGCGTTCTTTAAAATCAGTATTTAAAAAATCATACATTTTCTCTTACATTAGGACCTCCCCCGATCGCTTAAGGGTAGTTAGAATTTTTTAACTATTTTTCTAGTTGTTTATCAACTCCAATTAATAGTTTACGTACAATAATTTTTCTGAATTCGATTTTTTTTAAAGTTCTGTTTTTTAGAATAGGCATATCAAATGTCTTACATTTTCAAGTGCTGCCCTGTTCTTTTAGTGCCAGTTAGAATTTTTAAATTCTTTGTTTGGTTTATTATCAATGCCAATTATTAAGCTTTTTTATCACAGTTTTCCCGAATTTGATATTAAAGGAATTGTGTTGATTACATAGGCATATTCAGAGCTTAATATTTTTATAGACTTTGATGCCACCCCTTCTTAATTAGGGTTGTTAAAAGTTTTTAAGTGTTTTCCAGTTTATAATAAACATTAGTAAATAACATCTATACAATAGTTTCCTCGAATTTGTGATTTATAACAATTGTGCATTTTAATGTTAGGTTAAATCACAATTATAGAATTTTAATTAATTTAATGGTTGGTCTGCCTTTTTTGATCTAGTTAGAATTTAATAACTATTTTTCTAGTTTATTACAAACTTGGAGGAAAGTTTAATAAGCTTTAACTATGTTCTGGAAAAAGTAATACACATTAGTTTAAATTAATTTACAAGAGTTGAACATTGCAGCAATTTATTTCTTTATTTGAAAGAGTGTGAGACAAATAGGCACCAACACTTAACCGGATATCTGACATTAATCCAAACAATAAAATTTATTAATTATAATACAATTTTATAATCATTATTATAATTAAAGAATTACGTTTGTTACATCGTAGATAATGTCAATATTTATCTATCTCAATTTTTTTGAAATAAACATTTAATTTCTTTATTAATCGATACTCTGCTTTTTTATTTTTTAAATAAATACAAATCTTAGAGAAATGACGAATTTAGATTTTTATCCGAAAAAAGATCAACTCTACTAAACAAGTGAATTCTACCCTTTTCAGAATCTTTGATTTTTTGAATTCCTGCGACATAAAAATAATAATATAAATATTTCCTATTTGCAAACATCAAAGAATTGATGTACGCAATAATTTCGGAGATCTGCGAGCGGCCGAATTTTTTAGCCAAATGATACTACCCCGCCTTTCCCATCTAAATATGTAGCACAGAAAATTTGTAATAAAATTAAAGCTTTATGAGCGTGAAATGCAATGAACTGATATCGGAGTTAAGGTCGTCTTGCATTGATGTCGGCGGTTTTTACGATTTTGCAGATAACTATAACGTGCATGTGTCTATTTAAAAGCGTACGTAGCCTTTATCTACGAAGTCATTTATACCTATTTGGTTTTCTTTTTGTTGCTCTCACTTGCACCGCTTATTACATGCAGAATCAGATGGAGTCGCTGGCTTTTATTGAAAATAATACTAGCATGAAGGTTGGACGTTATTAAGATAAATCGCATCGGGTTTAACATTAAATTTCGTGTGAAAGGTTTTGCATTTAATATTTATATCAAATATGAATAAAACAACTCTAACGAATTATTAATTATATAAGACGCTCATTTTCAAAGCGCAACAAATTCTTTCTTGCCAATACAATAGGGTAAAACGTCCAGTCTGCGACCACTGACCAGTGAATGACCGTTACCAGAAATAATGTTTACAACAATGACACAAATTAATTTATATTCATGATATATTTGTTTATGCAATCTGGCATGTCGTTTTCTACATTTAAGTGCAAGAACTGGGTCATTATTTACACGAAAAGGTCATTTACTGGACTCCTCATTTTATAATTAATTTTAGAATGTTTACGATCAAATTGTGACAATGTTTTTGTTCATCCACAAATAAAAATAGTATCTCATTTCAACTGAAACGGTTGTTTTGTGTTTATTATTTTTTTTTTATATCAAATACGATGCAACAAATCGGTCATTCACTGGACATTTTACCTTACCGTCTTCTTTTTGTTAAAATAAAGACTTGTTAACCCTCCGTGTACTAGGTGGGGTAAAATTCACGTAAACAATTTTTTTTTTGTTAAAAGGGGACGATTGGTAATCGCGCTTAAAACCGAGTGTGCACATTCGAGCTCAAAGTGGCACATTCCGATCTCGGGAAAATGAAGCGCGCCGCTCCGCGTCGCGCTTCATTTGCCTCCCTCGCTCGGAAATGTGCCACTTTTCGCTCGAATGCGCACATCCTCGTGTTCATTATATTAGAATAATTTACAGTGCGCTCTTTCAAATCAAAAATTTTAATTTAATTTAGATAATAACGATTTTATATTCGAAAAATGTATTTACCATAGCAATGGGTGGAAGGGAGCGAGAAGATACGATAATCTTGTCAGTGCAAGTGAGAGGGAACGATTAAAATTATACAATTAATTTTTCGTGTAATTGATTGGTCTAAATTATTGCGAATCGTTAAGAAATTGCCGTGAAATTAATTTGTATTTAAATAAGGAGGCAAGAATAAAATTTTTGTTAGGTTTTCTCAATTTTCGTATCGTAATTGACACGTGTCATTAAAATTTAGCACTCAAGAAAAGACTCCATAGTTTATAAGTTGAAGAAAAAGTTAAGTTTTTGTATTCTTATTAATAAAAGTCTATTGTAATGCATAAATAGATGTGTTTTACTTAAACCTAGTCATTAATAGTTATTAAAATATATTTCTTATCATTTAACTGTCATAAAGTAGGGGAGACCGGGGTTGGAAGTCACAATGTTTTTCTTTTGCATTTATAGAGCCCATGGTCTTAATTTATCAATAACATTTATATATCAATAGATAGTGTATTTATTCTAGTTTAAGAAAAAATAGAGACTTGTTCTTTACCATTATCTAAAAAGAACATATTACTCCCTCTGCCCGGAAATATGGTATACATTTCAAAAAAAATCGTAGATTATCGTGAATATAGAAAACAAATGACCACATTCATTATATTATTATGTATATATTAATGGTAACATAACCTAATATTATAGACATGTGTCATGTTCTTCTTGGTTTAGAACTTAACGATCAAAGATCAGATTTTTTAATATAAATAAAATTGGTACCGCTGCAAAACGAATATGAAAAATTCCAAAGAAGAATTGATAAACTTGGAAAGAACAGATTCCAAATATAAACAATTGACCACAGCACATCGTCGTGGTGTCTTAGAAAAATTATAGCAGCACATAAAAGAGAACAAGTTAAACACGGTGCAATCAATGACGTTGCTATTGCATTTAAATTTAAATTTAACAGGCGGAGAAAATTGTTATAAAATTCTTTATTTAAATAAAGCAAAGCTTCGTCGCGAGGGTCTACTAGCTGAAAAATATTTATGTTCCAAAGAAGCGTACAATAAGGCCAAATCATATTTTAATTAAATTTAGGGAGTATTATAACAAAATTATTCTTATTTAATTATAATTTTTTTAAAAAAGTTAATATAATATACTTGTCACGTTAATTTTTAGTTTTATTGTATTTTTTTCGCAAATGTATACTATATTTCCGGACAACAAAAATCGCGAAATGTATACCTACCATATTTCCGGTCAGAGGGAGTATAATTTTTATGAAAAAAGAGAAGTGTGACTTTTAACCCCGTGTCAGGAATGGTTGTCAGACGTTAAATAAAAAGTAAAATACAAAACGAGAAAACAAATACCTATTCTATTCTAACCTATTCTATCTAAAGAACTTAGGTTATGGTAACAAAAATGACAAATGTATAGAAACCAATAAAAAAGGCCGCACATATTTATGGTTGCTTTGCACTTGTGACTACTAGCCCCCGCTAACTTTAGACAACCTTCCCCAAAACAATTTTAGACAATTAACACCCAAAATAAATCTAAATCAATGATCATTTAAAAAACCATATAATGATACCATGAAACATATCTTAAACATAATAAATACACGAATAGGTATATCACTATGCAAAATTTAATTATACTTATGAGACTCAACAGAGATGCACAAAAAATTACTTTCACGGTACAAAAAAAAACAAACGCATATATTTCTTGTACGGTATTTCAGAGCGAACTGAAGTGAAGTACGCAAGGAGGTATTGTGCTCGGGCTTCTTTGACACGGGTAAACAAATTTATTAATTTATTAGGTTTTCTGTTATGGTTAACGTGACAACCAACCCGTGAGACAACCATACCCGATCTCCCCTACAATTTTGTGGATTTTATTTCATTTTATTTGTAGAGTATGGCATGTAATATTTAGTTACCTAATATACGAAAGGTTAATATCTTAAAAATTTACACACAAAAATAATTGATGGATTTTTTAAAATTTCATTGGCGTTTATAAATATGACGTTCTTTATTATTTTTTTTCGTTTAAATAAAACGTAATCACGTACCCTTTTACTAAATGTGAACAAAACAGAAAAGAACTTCGAGCGAAAGAAGTACATCTCGCAACGAAATGTTATCTTTTTGGACGCGGCCTAGAAATGCGTTTAAAACGTAATTATCGGGTTGTCAAACGAAAAGAAAAGCGAAGATAACAATAATAAAGTAAGAAGTAATTAATTCGCATGTATTCACTAGTTTAACAGGCATCAAGATAAGTTAGAAGACGGTAGTTAATAGTCGAATAACAGAACGCGTTTACTTAAGACGTTTTAACATAATTAATGATGTCAGCTAAGAAAACACACGGTTCTAATTCGGATCCGAACCTAACGCTCAGACTTTAAATACTATGCCGAATTGTAGCCGAGCAGAAGTGGATAATGCTTACGATCATCTCGTTCATGTATAGTTAGTTCATAGGTAAGATTATGTAACAAAGTGAAGTGTTACTCTTAATACTGTTGATTATCACCTGAGAACCCAGGCGAGGGTCTGTAATTAATGGATTGTAATATCGTTGCAAAATCCATACAACACGTGTTTGCTTCTTGCGCCATCCCTACTTTAACCAAAATCCTTCATAATTATCTTTAATGCGGAAAATATCGGGTTACAACCTTGTACTACAATGTTGATGCACAGAATCGACTTTAGAATCGATTTTATAAATATGTCGTTAAATATTTACGCGAAACGTTTTCTTCCAAAGGGAAACGGCTCCCGTCTCTCTCTTCCCTAATACAGATATATTAAATAATTAATAAGGCGAAATATTTCAGCCTCCTTAAACCGAATTCAATTAAACAAAGCAAATAAACTTTGCACTGAATCTGTGATTTAAGATATTTCGAGTTTTCGCTCTGTTAAGAAGTTTGTATAGTGTCAAAGGTAACAAGAGGTAAATGGCACACAACTAAAGTAAACATCTTTAATTTATAATCACACAATTTGGGTGTAAATCGAACAACGACATTGCCGGCGGTTTACTGAATTTTGGGTTTTAGTCGAAAATTTGTCGCATAGAATTGGTTGAAATGGATTTTTAAAAATTTAATCGTACGACCTTATAGCGCCATCTTGCTCTAATTAAAACATTTAATAAACAATTATTAAAGCTTTTAATATTGAGAACTTGGGTTTTGAAAACAATCGTCAAAACTTCTATTGCCAACAATAAAAACAAAAAAAATCGTGGTTATTGTTTTGATTTTATTGCGGCTTTTTTGGCCCGCCAAAAATTCCGGTAATATTAAATTGGTCTGCCTAAGAAAAACTTTGGGAACCCTTAATCTAAAATGTACATTTTTGCCAGAGATTTAGTTTCTGGTGGACATACGGTCCTGTTACATTTAATTAGAAAACTAATAAATTTTAAATAAATTGTAAATCGTGCTTAAAACCGAGTGTGCACATTCGAGCTCAAAGTGGCACATTCCGATCTCGGGAAAATGAAGCGCGCCGCTCCGCGTCGCGCTTCATTTGCCTCCCTCGCTCGGAAATGTGCCACTTTTCGCTCGAATGCGCACATACCCCGCACTTACAGAATTTTTCCCTTTTATCCTTCGCTCTTTCGAATGGGAAATTTAGTTTACTAAATATTAATTAAATTAAATTAAATTAATCAGAAAAAGGCACCGGGATATGGTCTCATAACTGGAAAAGTCCTTAAAGAATTACCTCAAGAATGGTACAAAATTCTCACTTACATATATAATAGGGTGTCCGTTATTTCCCAAGTTAATTTTTTTTTGCTGCCGCCTCATAAATTTTTAGTTTTTGCCCTAAAAAAGAATATCCATCCAAAATAAACTCTTAGTTGTTCAAATTAAACTGTACCGAAAGCATGTTACATTTCCTATTTAAATACCATGGGAATTTCGGACTTTATGCATTTAATTTTTTTTCTCTGAAACAAATAATACGGCACTGCCTATATATATTTTTATAGAGAATTGGGCGCTCTACAAAAAAGGTCCTTTATGATTTTATAATAATTTCACTCCTTCGAAAGTTATTCAAGATTAAAGTCGGGTTCATGGTTAGTTTTATAATTTTTATGATTCTCTTTACTTTCAAGAACCATTTGTGGTACTTGAATGCTGAAACTGCTGCTTTGGCTTTTTTTTTGATCCGAATGTGTCATCCCCCATAGAACGTAAAACCATTAAAGCATTAAAAACTAATAATGAAGATTTAGATTTCGATTGCCTTAAACCAGGGGTCAGCAACCTGTGGCTCCGGAGCCGCATACGGCTCTTTTAGAAAAGTTTGTGGCTCCCTGAATATTAAATATTTCTGTATAAAACCTTCTCAAAATTTAGATGCAATCTTTTTAGCGGCTCTTCCATGTTTTTATGTTTTTTATTCAATATAGATTTGGCTCTTTGTCACTGAAATAAATCTTTATTTAATATTATTTACAATGTATTGTTTACGTTATTGTAGCTATTAAGCTTTTTTAATTATTATAGATTAGTGGAATGATTTTATTAAAAAGAATCGTAGCAAAACTTCAAAACTGTGATATTCACTATGGACAAAACTTTAATTTTAAATAACTTTCGAAGGAGTGAAAGTATGAAAAAATCATAAGAGACCTTTTTTGTAGAGCGTTTAATTATCTATAAAATACGTCTTGGTCATTGCCGTAGTGTTATTTGTTTCAGAGAAAAAAAATTAAACGCAAAAAGTCTGAAATTCCCATGTTATTTAAATGGGAAATGTAACATGCTTTCGGCACAGTTTAATTTAAAAATTAAGAGTTTTTTTTGGAATGGATATTTTTTTTAGTGAAAAAACTATAAATTTATAGGGTGGCAACAAAAAAAAATCAACTTGGGAAATAACGGACACCCTAATAAGCAGGGTATCTACGTTTTTGAACTTATTTACCATAGCAATGAGTGGAAGGAAGCAAAAAGATACGACAATGTCGTCAATGCGAGTGAGAGGGAACGACTAATTTATTCAATTGATTTTCCGTCTAATTTATTGCTATAAATTATTGTGAATCGTGCTTAAAATCGAGTGCGCACATTCGAGCTCAAAGTGGCACATTCCGATCTCGGGAAAATGAAGCGCGCCGCTCCGCGTCGCGCTTCATTTGCCTCCCTCGCTCGGAAATGTGCCACTTTTCGCTCGAATGCGCACATACCCCGCATTCACAGAATTTTTCCCCTTTATCCTTCGCTCTTTCATATGCTAATTTTAAATTTAGTTTACTAAATATTAATTAAATTAAAATTATGATATGGTCTCATAACTGGAAAAGTCCTTAGGGAATTACCTCAAAAATGTTACAAAATTCTCACTTACATATACAATGCGATACTACGACTAGAATACTTTCCCCTACAGTGGAAAACGGCAGAAGTTGGGATGATTGTAAAACCAGGAAAGAGTCCATATGATGTCACATCGTACCAGCCTACCAGCCTCTTACCACTTTTATCCAAAGTCCTAGAAAAAATCATTTTAAAACGCATTACACCGATCATTAACGATAACCAAATTTTACCAAACCATCAACTCGACTTCCGTAAGGGCTATGGAACCATAGAGCAAATACACCGTTTGGTCCATCACATCAACCAAGACTTTGAAAATAAACTCTTCTGTTCCGCAGGAAGTGTCGATATAAGTCAAGCGTTCGATAAAGTTTGGTACACCGGTTAATTTACTTTATAAATTAAAATCCGCATTTTCGCATCCAGTATTTACTCTCCTGAAATATTATCTTACAATTAGAACCTTCCTAGTCAAATATCAAGAACATAAATTGCAAAATTTAGTGCCAAATACAAAGCCAAGATCATGACGCACCCTAATCAACTGATACCCATACGCCTTGAAGATGAAGATGAGCCCAGGAGATTAAAAGGATTCAAACCAACTGATCTTACCAATCGTTTTACTTAAATAAGTATTTAGTTTCCAAGTCATATTTTCATAGAATACTAGAGGTTGCTTACTGGAGTATCACTTTACATGACATGTATATAGTTGTTAAGGATTGGGCTAAGTACTATTATAAGATGTAATTATAGTCCGTAATAGCGGACTGATTGTACACAAATATGGGGTCTATAATAAAAAACAAACAAAAAATCGATTTTATGTTCGAAAAACATATTTACCATATCAATGAGTGCAAGGGAGCGAAAAGATTCGACAATTATGTCAATGGGAGCGAGAGAGAACGATTAAAATTATTTAACTGATTTTTCGTCTAATTTATTGGCCTAAATTATTGTGAATCATGCTTAAAACCGTGTTCTATTATTCTAGAGCTTTCTTATAAGCAATCATTTTGCAAAGGATCTGTAAGTATGTAAAATTCCAAAAACGCCAGAAGATTTTCGAACTTTACAGACTATGAAAAAAATTAAAATGTCAATCAGGCTTAGAATTATAAATAATGCCTGTAAATGATTGCTTTTACGGCTATTATCTATACAAAACATTCCAAGTTTAAGTAATTTTGAAAAGTAGCGGTCTCGTAAGTAATGATGGCGGTCGGGTTAGAGAAGGTTCGTCTTAGAGAAAAAATTATGAGAAGAATTAAATTACGGCATATCTGTTGTCAAACATACTTCCCGCTTTTAGAGGTAGTCTTCTTCTAGAGATGGTCGTCACAAGAGGTTTTACTGTATACCCAAAAGGAAACAAATGGACACTTAATAAAGACGTGTTGACGTCAGTCATAAAAATTAGTAGAAAAACCTGTTGTACCTTGGTCCCTTTGTACCTAGGACTACTTTATTTTTTTTAATATTTGCGGGCCTTTGTGACCCATAATTTTCGATATTTAAAAACCACATTGACAGACATTAAAGAAAAGATAGCAGTAGCTGGTCAATGTACTTTGATAATGTATGAGATCAATTGAAATTTTTAATCGAAAAAAGTAAGTCTTTTATATTCTTTTTACTTAAATATCTTATTGATTTTTATTACCTAATAACAAATGACTCATCGTAATAGAAAGATTATTTATTAATATTTGCATAGTAGTGGTCTGATTTTGGCACAGCATAATCTTTAATTTTATTTTTGAGTTTAAACATCAACGGTTGGTGTGTTGTACCTTGGCCACTGTCAATAAATTGTACCTTGACCCTAAGATCGACGTACAATAAATAAAAATTTAGATATACCTTTGTTATAAATTCTTATTTTTTTTTAATTTTGCTTCAGATAATATGCCTCGCAAGTCTAACAAAAAAATTTAAATTTTTGCAAAGTTAACCATTAAGTATGTGAAATTTTAGTATACGAAAAGTTTTGTCAATTTTTGAAACAATTTTAGTGTCATCTCAAAGAAGAAGATTAGTAGTTCTTATAATCCAAAAATAAATATATAGTTTTCATAGAACAATGGCTTTTATTTTGGTTAATGTGAATAGAGCCAAGGTACATCACCTCTGTTGTACCTAGGCCATAGATCCACTAATTTTTAAATCTTATAGCAATTTGAGTAAACGGTTGGTAATGCTTTCAAATATTTTATGATGAATACCTCATTACTCCCCACTACGATGCAACTCATTTTATCAACAAATTGTTACATATACAATTTAAAAAAAAATTAGAAGTGACAAACGGGCCAATGTACAACTGGTTCTTCTAAATATTTTTTTCCAATTTTTTTGATTTTCTTTGTGCACTTTTTGGACTACCTTCGCATATTCAAACAAAATTCATTGCGAATAAAACCGATTTAACATTGCTTAAACAATATAAATATTTGGGCCCCCCCTAAAGTATTTTTAATTTTAAATCGCACAAACACTTAAAGCAAAAATTTAGCAAAGTCGCCTTTGTTCTCGCAGAGCAAGAAGTTAAAACTTTCATTGCGTCGACGAAAAGTTAAACCATAGTTTCCGGAACTTGAATGCATCGCAGCTTTGAAAAAGATTCTTAATTAAACTTAATGAAACGTCTAAGTTTTTTAGAAACGCGCCTTGCAATATTTGTTTATCAAATTTTCTAGTAAAGTTACGAAATTAATTAACTCCTAAAGCAGCACGAATACACTACTCGAGTACCTGCTTTTATTTTTTATATTTATTTTAAAATGTCATGCGAAAGATTGTACGTTCTATCTCGGCATATAAATTAAAACAGTTTATGCTCCCGCCAAACTTTCCTGAATAAAATTTAAAGCATTCCAACGTAGTTGAATATAATGAAAACATCAGTTAATACACTAATGTAGTTAGTAAAACATATATATCTAAGACGGTTTCCGGAAGATAACTTTTAGAAACAAGAAGTATGCGAATAACTATTTTAAAGTCGAGCAAAGGCAAAGCGGAACTGCCCAAGTAAATCAACTCGCAAGAATCGGAACACGTATCATAAATTTTTGGAATCGAACAGGTCATGGGTCAGCGTTCGAAGGCGCATTAACCCAAAGCAAACGTGTCTTTAAATACAGTGGCGCTTTTCCCGAAGCCGGTAAAGGGAGTCAAGTGGTTCCGTTCGATACGAGCCCGTCATCACTTAGCCGCACAACGAGCCGGAAAATTGGGGTGCAACTGTGCGCGCCGATCGCCAGCCTGTTTTACAAAAACGCGACCTTCGAGGCAGGCCAATACAAATATTGAACGCATCAATCCACGCTCGTTCGGAAACAATCTTAAATTATCTAACTTTATACGCCCGATTCTTTAGAAATTACTTTTTATCGAAAAAATGTAGAATTTTATAGAAACAACCGTCGAACACGCAAACTACCCTTCTCCCTCCCTGTTGTTTTACTTGTACAATTAATCTACGACTTTTGTTCGGATCGTAACGAGTTCTTTTTCGAAAATTGTTTGTTATATGCCCCGAAGCCCCGAGCCCCGATAATGTCTTTACACGTTTTCTTTGTCGGTGTTTTTAAAGATTAATGTTACGCACACTTTCTTTTCGAACGCATTATCTTTAAGCCGGCGCTGTTCAAAATTGTTATTCTAAAAAATTTAAACGGCTTTTTGAGCTCTACCTTATTTTTCTACGCGCAGTTCTTTTATAGCTGAAGTTTTATTTATTTATTTATTTAAAAGGAAAGCGACCCTAGAACAAGTGTTTTAAAACCGTAAAATATCAATATTACATAGCGAGTATTAAAATTAATATAATATAACAAAATCAGAATAACATTAAACACAATAAGACAATAAGGAAAATAAAAATGTTAATTTTGACTATACTATTAATATTGAATCTGAACAACTTAAACGTCTCTATCAAAAAACCAACGGTAACATGCAGATTTAAATTCTGTTAAAATAACTAAGGCAACAAGTTCTGATGGTAGCTTATTCCATGTCTTTATAGCTGTTAACAAAAACGAACGTTCATAACTAACTGTTCTGAATCTTGGTTGGTAAAACACATCATTCTTACGCTCAGCGCGATCTCTAATGGATAACATAATTTGACAAAAGATTAATTTTGTAGAAGTCTTTTTGCGCCATTCAAAAACTGATCGATTTTATTGCGAAAATAATGAACTTTAAAAAAATCGGTTAACTAGCTTTCGGTGTAAATGTGGTTCTGAATTTTTATTATGTTGTTAAAACAGCTTTTTTGTAAATATACAAAAAATTAGGTAATTGTCATTAACGCTAAAAGTCTGTAAATAATTTTATCTCAAAAAACCGATTTCATTTATTTAAAATGTAAACATTAATAAATCTGTAGATTATTTTTGTGTATAAATACGAGATTGAATTTTTCCTACTGTAATTGTACATAATTATATATATGCGATATATATTTTCCCAGTTATAGGTACTTCTTAATATAGGTATGTAACTTTTTAAAAATACAGTGACTCATTAGAATTAATCCACGCAATTTTTTTTTAATTTTAGATATTTTAGTGTCTATTACCTATAGCAATAAAATTATAAAGAGACTGCTAATATTTTTAATAATAGAGCTTTAAACTTTACAACCATTAACAAACCAAACAACAGTTCAAAAAAGTATGTAATTACAAATGTTTAAATGTAATAATTATTGCTCTGTTTATATAAAAGTATTTATTTATAATTTAGTAAAAAGGTAATAGGAAATCCATGTTAAACAAAGATTTTTAATAAATATTAATTTTGTTGACATTTACATATTACAAAATTAATAAAACGCAAAACAAATATTTTAATTACACTCTAATTAAAAAAGTTACTCTGGTCTGTAAGTTTTTAATGTTTTTTCTTTAAATTGCATTTTTTTAAATTATAAAAAATTTTATGATCATTCTCGTTTTTTAATAAACAATTACGTTATAGGATATTTTCTAATGTAAAATCTGTGTAGGTGCATATATAATAAAATGTTCAAGAAGAGATCCAAAAATAAATAATATAAATAAATAAAAAGTTTATTTTCTTGCTCGAACTAACAACAATAATCAAATAAAAACTTATACAAGCAAATTGATGGCAAAAAGTTTTATAATTAAATCATTTTTATTTTTGGGCATTGCCTATAATATCAATTTTTTTGTGTCTTTTGTAATAACTTCATTAAGAGCTTTATTCAAAATTATTGTAATGAAACACAGAGACCATTCGCTTATTTGTTATGATTTCTTATGATTTATAAATCATATACAACTAATTTTTAATTGATCATGTAAAAGAAAATTAAAAATTATTTAAAATTTAACAAATAATAATAAACGTAAAAAAAGATAAAAAAGAATCAGAATTGAATGAGTTTAAGGGCAACTCTTTCACAGCCAAAAAAATGATAAAAATTCAGATAACGTTGGTTTGCTTTTTTTATTTGGTTTGTCAATGATTGATTTATTTAGTTTTCCAGATTTGATATACGCCACTTAATACAGAAGCGGGCATATTTCTTTGTCTCGAATGCAATATTTTATTTTGAGCTTTGTTCGAAAGAAATATATTTCAAGAAGAATAATAAATTTTTCGAAGCTTAGGCAAATATTTCCAATATCGATGTGGGTGTATCATACGACTTGGAAATTTTCTGATGTATTTGACTTCTTTTGATTGCTTTACCTCGCCGCTCCTTAAACGCTTAATCCCCTTTTGTTTTTTTTTTTCTTCTCTTTTTTCAAAAATAAACAAGTTTCAATTTTAAATCTAACTTTGGCCGTAATGTGAAAGAACTCGTCTTGAGGAGCTTTCGAGTAAAATACAAGTACAGTTTAAATTTTGAACTGAGACCGTAGCGTCTTCGAAGAGACAAAATATCGTAATCTACTGAGGCGTGGTAAGTACCCTTCCTCGGTACAAGAAAGCAATTTAAAATAGATAGAGATATAAGGTAATAAAGAGCATTCCTAGGATTTCCATGAATTTGTTCTTATCTACGTCTCCCTCTACCAATTCGACTTATGTTATTAGTTTCATGTCGAAAGGTCCAACTATCTATCTGGTAGTGTAGTTAATAATGAAGTTATCACGGCGATAACGCAGGGGTAATGAAACTGTCCCATTTACAGAGGTTTGCGTAATATTAAGTGCTACATCATAGAGTTACGTTGCTTCAGCATATTATGCAAGACGGCCGTAAAATATTATGTCCGTAGATTTCGCCCTTATGAAGCAACCATCAAAAGAAAAAGACTTAAAAGCATTTTAAATTTTATAGGATCAAAGGCCATTGGATAAAAAAGCGTATATTATACTAAAAAACAGATGGAAAACATCTAAAATTTCTTATGTGTGGTCATACGGGAGCCATCCCTAAATTTTATAGAAAATATATTATTTACTGAGGGGACAACGTTTTTAATGGAAAAATGAGGTCACAATTTAATTCAATTATCATTTTTGGATATTATAGTTTTGTTTTAATTGAATTTGAAAAGGTATATCTACAAATTAAAATAATAATACGAAATCGTTTGGAAAACGTGATGCAAAAACCGAGTAAAAAATATATAAAATTTTCTAAACTAATAACAACGTTTTTGGATTTTTCTTTGTGATAATAAAGTTTTAGTAATTAAATAATAAAAAAAATCAGAGTTTTATTAATTTATTTTTTAAGAGTAACCGTGTAAAAACAATCTTTTGAGATAAAAATATTTTGAAGATTTCTAACTTAGTGACATATAGGGTAGAAACACCGTTTTTGGACACTATACCACTTCTGGACAGTTTGCACTTTCTTTCAATATATATGGAATAAAAAAAATATTATTGCTATAGTGTGCGCAAAGTATCGTTGAGCATTATAGAAGCATTTGTGATGTGAGTGCGTATCAATTTAATAATCTACTTTATAAAAAAAATTAAAAACCCGGTAAAATCAATAAAATAATTAATATTCTTGGCTACGAAACAATTTATAATGTATTTAAAGTTATATTGTATGCTTTTTTTTTTAGTATTATTGAAAATAATAAAGTCAAATTATTTTATGACTAATTATTTTTCTAATTGTTTCTATTTTAATCACTTGAGTCCAAAATTGGTACTTACCCTGCCAAGAAATTGCTTAAAGTGTTGAAAAACAGTAAAAGTAGGTAGTTTTAAATAATAACATAATTCTTTAAATAGTTGAATTACAAAACATTTTATTATTGTCATTATTTGACTTCATATAACTTTGTGGGGTTATATATCAATTACTTTGTTGAATTTATGTTATTTAATTAGATTTAAAAATTAATTTAATTGTCTAAAACGGGCGTTCCTACGCTACATGTTTTTTTATAATTAAAGGTTTGTTATAAGTGCATATTATTAGTGATCTTTTGAGATAAAAGTGTTTCTTCTTCTTTTTACGTCTTGTATATACACAGAAAACTCTTAAATTAGTGATACGTTTCTTAATTTTTTTCTGCTAAAATAAAGCTTTATTATCAATAAATTACTAAATTAGGGCTGTATTTGTACACGAAGATAGTTAATCGAATTTTTAATATTAACTGTGTATAAATGTAAAAACAATCCCCCCACATTAAAATATTTACAAAAATTTAAATAAGTAACAACCATTCTATTTTTTTCTGTTAACAACAAAGCTTTATTAACAACATATTAAAAATTTAGTGTCACATTTAAAAACAAAGAGTTTTTAAAGTTCTGTGTTTTTAAAACAACTTTTTCAATTAAAATGATATACTTCTGAATTACCGACATTTTTTTTTCTTGTTAAAACAAATCTATATTAATAATATACCAAAAGTTCAAGATCGTATTTACACAAAAACAACCTTAATTTTTTTTTAATTCACCGTTCAGTTATTTACAAACAATCCTTTAAAATACAAATATTTAAAAGTCTATCAAATTAGTAATTACTACTGTAAGTTTTTTTTTTTAGTAAAAACAAAGCTTTGTTAACAACATACTAAAAACGTAGAACTGTATTTATAAACAAAGATAGTTAATAGATTTTTTACATTTTACCATTGACGTGCGCGAAATTAAACAAAAGCAAAATTGAATAATTTCTGCAAAATTAGAGGTAGTAAATTATTTTTAATTTCGAACAGAGGACAAATTTAAATTTTAATTACACTACAAAATCGTTTCAATTAATTTGCAGAATTATGCAGTACAAAGCTTAACGAAATTTATTCTATTGGGTTTCGGTGGTTGGCAATTTAAATAATTATTTGTGTAAAACACAAACCACCGTTGGTAACACATTAGAATGCTTTAGCAGAAAACGGTTCCGAGCCCTCTCGCTTTATATTGTCAACATTGGCGTCAATAAATATCCGTTTCTCACGAGATTTAGTCATTTAATAAGAGCTTGTGATCGCTAAAAGTGTAAACCATTCATTTAGGAGATACAGATCTAAATACAATAACGGCACTAATCGTTTTACATTATTTTCGTTTCTAAACGCTGCGACTTACTCGGTCTTGCACAGAAAAGAAAATTCGTTAAGGCCCGACTCCGAAAAGTAGACTTTACGTTTTATTTCTTTAAATAAAAGGGCAACTTGGAAGAGGGTTCGCGCCATAAATTAACATACAAATTGGTAAAATACACTTCAAAACAGAGATTTCATAACACACAAATAAACATTAGGGACAAAAACTAAACAGGATGTAATTTATAGCGAAAGAGATTGTAAACAGAGATACCAGACTGTGATGGCTAGTTTTTCACGCGCCGCGACGCTCGGGGACGCAAAATAGACGCCGCCGACGCTTTTGCCGTTTCGTTCCGAATGCCCCTACGCCCTCAGATAGTCACCGTTTCCTGTTTCTCTTTGACATTTCTCCTATTATCTTTTTCAATTAAATGTCACAGCATTATTATCTTTTTTTCGTGCGGAATACCTTCCCCGCACGGATCTTAGGCAAAATTAATTTATTGACAATGCCGAAATACGTCTGTAATTTAAATAATGTTAAAGCACACAAGAATCTTGTCGATTTTCGTAATTTTTGATTTTGAACACGGGAATCGTAGAGCCACTAAAAGATTTTAAAGTTAAACCATGAAAAAAATACTTTTTTAATTCTTATAACGGCGGAACTCTGTAAAATGAATCATCCCCTAAGTGCGAAAGTCGAAAAGATTTCGTTTTCAAGTGTAAGTTGGTGGTTGAGCTGCAAATATTGTAAAAGCACTCAGAAGAAGATTGATTTATAAAGTTGGAAATTATTTCAATTTTTATATTTGTAATTATTTATTAACTGTTTTAATTGTTAAGAAATAAATTGAATATAGAAGGGTATAGAAACCAAAGGCACTTAATTTAAAGACTAATCCGATGTAGACAATTTATTATTTGTATAAGTATGTAGTGATATTTATTATTTGGAAGTATTTCAAAATATTATTTAATCCGGTGCTTTTTGCTTGAGAGGCCATTAAAAATTATTGTAAAAAAAATTACAACTTTTTACTTTACAACAGATTATTTAAACGACTTACATCTTTAGCTAATTAAATATTTAGTGATTATTTTAATGTGTTATTAAAAATTAAAGATATTTCGACTACAGTCAAGAGACCATTATTATTTAACCAAATTATTATAATAATTATATTGATTTTAATTTTTTATTTAATTTAATCAATCATAAGAAGCCGTTTATTTGATTTAAATTAATTTAAATTATTTATGTAGTTATTAATTCAAAACGAATTAAATTAAATGAAAATTTCGTTTAAAATTAAAACTGATGACTCAAATAGATATTTAGGTCCATTTAAGATCAAAAAGAAATTGTATGCAGGATGTCAGACAAATAGGTACGGAGACTTGACCGGGTGATACCCAACACCAATCTATAAGATAAAAATTTTTATGCAATATGTCCCAATTCAAGAAATTTCAAAAAAATTGTACTTTAATTTTTCAGTAAATGAATTTTTTTCAATATTCTAAATTATATGGTATTATACATTTTTTAATCGACATTTATGTTACCCTAACTCAAAAATATTACACATAAGGTATATTTATGTTCAGTTTTGGATAAGTTGGTTAAGTTCCAGAACTTATTCGTTTGACATGCTGTATATACAGTCGAACCTCCATAAGTCGAACCTCGATAGGCCAAATTTTTGATAGCTCGAACCTGTTTCTCTAGGACTTGCCTATTTCAACGTTAATATTTTTATATCGATAACTCGAATTTTTCATAACTTGAATTATTTTTAGTTTTTCTTCAACTTCGACTTATCGAGCTTCAACTGTATATTTAATTTTAAAAATTAACGTAAAAGTATAGAACAACAGAAGTAATTAACAAATATTTTTCAATTTATAAAATCTTTATAAAGTATTAGTCTAAAACGTTTAGTCCGTGACCACCTACCAGTGAATGACCATTACGACAAATACTGTTTATAAAAATTAAAAAATTAATTTATATTAACGATACGTTTATTTATGCAAATCTCAGATCAAAATAATGAAATTTATATAAAGTACCTATGAATTAATTTTTGTAATTGCTATAAAGATTATTTCTTGTAACGATCGTTTACTGAAAACTGGTCATGAACCGGACATTTTATTTTATTTCCAAAGTCCCACATCAGTAAATCAATTAAAAACATTCGATTTGCATAAAAATGAACAAATAATTATAGTCCTCCAATTTATAAATAAACTAAATATTACAATGAAAAAGTAGCACATTTCCGATCAAACTTTTCTTATTATCGCAATAAATAAACTTTATTTAATGATATCGCATTTTGAACCGTTTCAAAAACTTTCGGACGACTGCAGCTCCGAATCGAACGCTCTTCGTAGACAAAGCTTGCATAGATATTTATTCAGTTTTAATCCGATATAAAAAATACGGTAAGCATGCAGTAAAGTTCCAAAGTTTTATGAAGGCATTGTTAAATTTTGTGAGCACCGAATATGAATTTTAAACTTAACTTTCAATTTGGAGCCCTGACGGTAAAATTGACATTAATTCCAAAGTTCGAGTCTTTCCGTATTTTTTTTATGCTTTATAAAATGTTTTAGTGGCATAAAAATGTTCCCGACGTTAGTCCGCCCTAATATCCTTCCGAGATTTTCAGAAATCGCTGGAAGAGTCTTTAAGCACCGGCAGAAGAAGAAGAAAAAAACGAACGGGGGGAAAGGAAGCGCGCGGGATCTTTATTGGGTTCGAGAAGAAAAACTTTGATATATTTTTCATGGTAAGTTAATTACGAGGATGGCATTTTGTGCTTTCCTGCAAACATTTACCTAGTTATTCTTATCGTTTAATATAAATTATGCGGAAGTCTCAGCCTACTCTTTTTGCGGATATGTTAATTTATACTTGGCGCAATATTTTATATCTCCGGTCTCTGTGGATGTTTAACTGGGTTACCTTAATTACTGAAATATGTAAATAGGCGTCATTTGAATATGAAACAAGTTTGAAATTTATAGAATTGTCTGTTTTGCGCGACGCCGAGCGGATGCACACACGACTTTTGTTTTCTAAACGGCCGCGTGTTTTCAATTTCCCTCTTCGGATTACTTTCCACTTCCTTCTGCAATAATTTTGCCTCGCGCAAAACCGCTCTCGACGACACTAAAACATCCAGCTTCTATGGCGGCGACAACGTTCAAACAAAATTTCAATAAATACCGGGGACGGCATTAAACTCCTCGCTTACTTTTTCTTAAAATTCGATGCGATTCGAATTCGCTCATTGCCTTCATTAGAATTGTATACATTATGCAGGATAATTTTCAGAATAATTGCGAATGAAAGAAATTTATTCCATCCCCCCCCCCCCCTCATTTTTTCATTGCATCCTACCATTATCTTTGAGGTTGCAATTAGTTGGGGCGAAACGCGATCCTTTTCTTCTTCCGTAATTATCGAAACTTTTGCTAGAAATAATGCCTTGGTAAATGCATACAGTAAGACCTCGTTTAACGCTGATTCGATCTGCTCGGAGCTTCAAAATACAGTGGAAATTCGGTTATCCGGACTAATTATTGTTGCAGTTTATTCGGATAATCGAAAATTCGGAAAAAAACGAATTTTAGCTATATATAATGTGACCATATTTCCTGTTTTGAATGGGATTGTTCCGTTTTCAGATTATTTGTCCCGTTGTCCCCAAGCAATCATTAGGGATGCCAAAAAATCCCATTTTCAAAAAATTGTCAATTAGGATGCCGAATATTAAGAAATCTTAACAAGAATTTAATTCTTGCTTTCTTATTTAAATACAAATTAATTTTACAGCAATTTCTTAATGAAAAAAAGTAAAAAAATATGAAAAATAAACGAAGCCCAAAGGAGACATTTTGAAAGCGCAACTACGGTTTTAGAAAATTAATTTTTTTTAAAATAAAGGATTATTGTTAATCGTGGCGAAAAGCGGAGTGTGCACATTCGAGCTCAAAGTGGCACATTCCGATCTCGGGAAAATGAAGCGCGCCGCTCCGCGTCGCGCTTCATTTGCCTCCCTCGCTCGGAAATGTGCCACTTTTCGCTCGAATGTGCACATCCTGGTATTTATTGAATTTATTTACATTTATGATTACATTTAATTTAGTTACGCCAAAGAAGTATAACTTATCACGGGCATGCAAAAGTACACGCACCTTTCTTTAACATTTAACAATTTTTGTAAGTAATATAAACCTTTCAGCTTAAGCACTTTAATAAATTTTATGTACAGTTAAACTTTGATAACCCTACAACTCGAATTCTTTCATAACTTCAAATTTTGAAAAGTATTTCTCGACAAAATGCCTATTTCAAAAAGGTAGAATTGAAACTATTCTAATATAACTATGATTACGAAGCGATTCACCCTTCTGATTGGTCAATTAGCTAGCGGCCATAATGGTGTATTAAAAAAAAAGCCAATCACAGTGACTTATTTGAAGGGGGATTTTTAAAATATGCTTTAAACCACTTCCAATTTGAATTACGCTGTATAAAATATCATTTCACATAAAAGATATATTCATACACAAATATATATTTAATTTTTAAGCTTTTGTAATAACGCGAATTATTATTAGTTTTTTTTTGGCTTTAACATAACGAAATTCAAATATATTTATTTAACACTTGATTAATTATTTGAAGAAAATAAAAAAGTACTTTAAAAAGTTTTTCGTAACATCTTTAGCTGTAATGAAACGGTCACATAAAACTTCTACGTCACTTATGCTCAATGACAATTTGAAGTAAATGCACATTCAATATTAATGCAACACTTTCTTCACAACAAACTACGATTTCTCATGAACAAATTATCAATTATTTATAAATTAGTTATATTATTATGGGGTTTAGAACTTTAACAACCAAGTGTGCACATCTTCGTGTTAATTGGATTCGACTATATTAATAACAAATTTTTCAAATCCAGATTCTTTATTCCGAAAAAATTTTGCTTAAAAGTGCGCATACTCCTTATTAATTGAATTTGCCTATCTTATTCTTCTCTCTTAGAAATAATATTAATTAAATCAAACTGAACTAAATGTAACACTTCTCGCTTTTTTTAATTAAAAATTACAGTAGGGTATTTTTACCAAAAACCACATTTTTAATTTAGTAATTTTAACTTAGACTAGATGGGAGTGGCCCACTTCGGAAAATTTGCCTCATATACAATTTTAATTAATCAAAAACGCGAATTAATAAACATTCAAAAGTACACCAGAAAATATTTATGTTGTAACTATAGTTACGACATAATGAATTCTATCTGATTGGCTAATTAATTGGCGGCCATTATATTGAATCAAGAATGAGCCAATCACAGTGGCTCATTTAAAGCGGAACTTTTAAAAGTCTATTATTGCACTCTTTTGGCTAACTCGATTTCTGGTTTCAGCTTGGCTATAACTTATCGAGGTTCGACTGCATTTATACATTATACATAACCAATAGAATATAGTTTGGAAACTTAATCGTATATGAAAAAAATATACTTTAACTTTTTCCGAATTTTGACTCTTATTTTCCAACTTTTTTGTAACATACCCCACCCAAGTCATTCTAAAATTTTGATGCACCCCCCATGTAACATATAAATATTTTTTTATATTTAAAAATTGAATGAATCCATAAATGAAGTCTAATTAAAACAATGTTTATAAAATGTGCTTTAAAACTAATTTGTTTATAATTTTTACAAAAATGAAAATTACCCAAAAATATTTGGAAACATTAATTTTGACATATAAACCTTCAACAATCTGCAAAAGATGATATAAAAATCAACTAGTAGATTTTTTAAGGGCCCACTTCACAAAATGTGAATCATATAGAATTTTAATTAATCAAAAATGCGAACCTGAAATTTTTTTTATCAAGCTCGCTACAATTAGGCGTGCGGAAGAGCATCATGATAACTTATCAAAAGGAATAAAATATCTAACTCTTTTCAAACAACAAATAGATCTAATTTATTCGACCTTCGATTTTTTGAATTGAAGAATAAAATAATAATATAGGCAAATCCGATAAATGCGAAGATGTGCGCATTCGAGCGAAAAGTGGCACATTTCCGAGCGAGGGAGGCAAATGAAGCGCGACGCGGAGCGGCGCGCTTTATTTTCCCGAGATCGGAATGTGCCACTTTGAGCTCGAATGTGCACACTCGGTTTTAAGCACGATTACAAAGTTTTAACAGCGTGTTAACAGGAACGCTTTATAACACTTTATAATTGAGGTTTTACTGTAACTCAAAATATACGTCGAATCAACTTATTGTGACATTTCAAAAGGACCTCGTTCAAAGTCGTTTTGTATAGCGCTTAAACTCATTTTGGAACGCATCCCCCGCGTTAAGCGAGCTCTCACTGTATTATGCAAATATCGAACAGAGTTACGTTTTGACGAATGACCTGTTGGCCAAGTTTGGCCGCAAAATTATTTTATTTCGGATTAATTCCGCATTTCAACATTTGTTTATTAATAAACCTGACCCTTGTCAAAAGATATTGTAACGCTGGATTTCTATTATTTCTAAGAGCGCGGCCCCCGAAATTGCTAAAAGGGAGATTTTGTATAAATTTGAGGAACGCATTAAAGTTTTAAATAACGTATTTTGATGTGCGGTTTTTGAATTCAATTACGGAAGATGTTTTGATGGAATAATAAAATAAATAATGGTGCATCAGACGTTTGTAACCGTTAAAGGGACGTAAAGTTTAGTGTTTATCGTTGTTATTGTTTTATTATTGTGATTTTATGATTTTGATTAGAATAATCGGTGCGTCGACTGCTTTCATAGTTATTATAGGGCATAAATGTTTAAAATTGGCTGTTTTTCTGTTTAGAGCATAAAGTTGCCAACAATTATGTTGTTGCCTAAATTGTACCACGATTTGTATAGAAAATAATGTATTTTTCTGCCATTTTTAAAAATCTACATTGCATGTAATATAAATCTGATTATTTATGGTTGGTTTATAAGTTGTAAAATTACATAAAAATAATTTAATAAAAATTTGTTGTTATTTATCGATTTTTGTGTGTGTTTTAACATAATTATATCGGGTGTCCCAAAACAAATTGACGATCGGGAAAAGAAGAATAAGAGATGACATGCTAAAACAAAAAATCCTTTGGTGTTTTTTCACCTAACTCATCTTTAATTAGTTATTAATTAAATAAAGTAACCAATCAGAAAAGCGCTTCATGGAAATTTTTAAATACAAATCATTCCAAAATTTGTTTTAGGCAAAGTTTTTCCTATTAAACATCGGATAAACATATCACAGGGAAAAATATTTATTTTGTTAATCAATTAATAAAGTCGGTTTAAAACTTTAACATTACAAAATTTAGGATCATGTCCAACGAGCTCAATAAAAAATCGCCAATGTGTAACAAATTCAAAGTAATAGAAAAAACCATAAATTAATGATGGATTATTAACAAGCTTTATAGGTTGGCACAGTGATAAAATTAATAGTTATTATTTACTACGTGACATAATTTAAAAGTGCAGAATTTAATTAAAGCCGTATCGCAAAATTACTTCATATATAGAAAACTATAAATCAAATTTGGAGTCATTGATAAATTGGCCAAACGTCCTAATAAATCGATATTACACCGTATTGCAACTCGCACACACCGGCAGAGTCGGCGCAAGTGGTACAAAATGCAGAATTTAAAAATTAAATAGATTTAAACATACTTAGAAACAATTTGATAGTAATCATATTAAACAGCCCTTGCATTCAATTTAAATAATTTCAAAAAATAATAATAAAACGTTTAAGTATTACTTAACATTTATAACGAGGGGAGTGGGGGTAAAATAAAGTGTTATTAGTGTGTTACGTTGATTACATTGTTAAATTGCATTATGAGTTTTAATCAATATATGTAAAGAAAATCTATTTCTTTAATTTTTAAATTTAGAGTAGGTTGGTTATTAAAAAAAATGATCATTAATAAAGAAAGAAATTGAAAAGACATAAACAAACTTTAAATGTCGTTTCTTTAATTTTAGGTAAGATATTTAAATAATGAATTATAATTAAATCAATATAATAAATCTTTAATTTTAGAGCAACAACATTGTTTATTAAATTTGTCAATTTGTAATAATTAATATCACATCTTATAATACGACATTTAAAGTTTATTTATGTCTTGTCAATTTTTTTCTTTTTTAATAATCATTTTTTTTAATAACCAACCTACTCTAAATTTAAAATTAAAGAAATAGATTTTCTTTACATCTACCCCCTTGAGAAAAAAATTTACAATAAAATTAATAATTCAAAATGTCGATCAATAAATAAACATTTTTAGATTTTTTTTAAGTGCCAATTTATTACTACTACTTTTTTCTTTTCAACTTAAATGTTTCAACCATTATACCGGGTGTCCCACGAATAATTATTGAAACTTAACCAACCCCCAAACTAAATAAAAAGATACCCCCAGTCAAGTGACCTTATGTGTCATGTTTTTTCTTAAAATTCAATTTAAAAATGTGTAATAAATACCTTATTATTTAGAATATTTCAATAATATTTGTTCATGTCTGTTATAACAATATCATTAAAGCCATATTTAAAAATTAATTTTAAAAAAGATAAAAAAAAACCATAAAAATCAAATATACCAATTACCAATGAACCACGTAATAAATAGCCTCACTCTCTTTTAAAACCATATGAAAACGACGCAGTGTTGCCATTTACCACACAATTGAAATGTATTTTTTTCGAAATCAGATTTACCACATATTATACATAAAGTTTTACTATTTAGATTGGTGCCAGGTATCAACCGGTTAAGTTTCAGTACCCATTCGTGTGACACCCTGTATAATGCTTATTTAAAGTTATAACAATAAATACTATTTTAAATCGTTATTTATTTATTTATTTATTTATATCTTATTGTATCAAACTACATGTAATATAATAGAAGAATTATTAATTTTAGTTTTTAAGAAATCCATAATGCTACCTAACAGGGCTTAACCTTCCGTGTACGAGGTGGGGTATAACTAAAGTGACCAATTTTTATTTGTTAAAACGGGACGTTTGGTAATAGAGCTTAAAACCGAGTGTGCACATTCGAGCTCAAAGTGGCACATTCCGATCTCGGGAAAATGAAGCGCGCCGCTCCGCGTCGTGCTTCATTTGCCTCCCTCGCTCGGAAATGTACCACTTTTCGCTCGAATGTGCACATCCTCGTATTCATTGAATTTTGTAAATTAAACTTTCTTTACAATCAACAAATTCAATTTATTTCAGTAAATATTGCTGATATATTCGAAAAACGTATTTTTAACATACCAATGAGTAGGAGAGAGCAAAAAGATACAACAAACTCATAAGTTTGAATGAGAGGGAATGATAAAAATTATTTACCACTTTTCGTTACCAAAATTATTGTCAATTGTGCCTAAAATCGAATGTGCACATTCGAGCTCAAAGTGGCACATTCCGATCTCGGGAAAATGAAGCGCGCCGCTCCGCGTCGCGCTTCATTTGCCTCCCTCGCTCGGAAATGTGCCACTTTTCGCTCGAATGCGCACATCTTTGTCTTTATTGAATTTTGTAAATTAAACTTTGTTTACAATCAACAAATTCAATTTATTTTAGTAAATATTGCTTATATGTTCGAAAAACGTATTTTAACCATAGCAATGAGTGGGAGAGAGCGAAAAGATACAACAAACTCATAAGTTTGAATGAGAGGGAATGATAAAAATTATTTACCACCTTTCGTTATCAAAATTATTGTCAATTGTGCCTAAAATCGAGTGTGCACATTCGAGCTCAAAGTGGCACATTCCGATCTCGGGAAAATGAAGCGCGCCGCTCCGCGTCGTGCTTCATTTGCCTCCCTCGCTCGGAAATGTGCCACTTTTCGCTCAAATACGCACATTCTCGTATTTATTACATTAGTATAATTTACCGTGCGTTCCCTCAAATTAAAAATTTTAATTTAATGTGGTAAATATTGATTTTATATACCAAAAAACGTATTTACACTAGCAATGAGTGGAAGGGAGCAAGAAGATACGATAATCTTGTCGGTGCAAGTGAGAGGGAACGATTAAAATTCATCAATTGATTTTTCGTGTAATTGATTGGTCTAAATTATTGCGAATCATTAAGAAATTGCCCGGATATTAATTTGTATTGCAATAAAGAGGCAAGAATGAAATTCTTATTAGGATTTCTTAATATTCCATATCATAACTGGCACGTGCCTTTGGAATTTAATACTCAAGAAAAGACTCAAAAACGTTATGTAATACTTGAGCATCCCCTAAACAAATTGCAATCTATATTAATTTTATTAAGGGTCCGGTAGCTCCACTACAACAAAAAATTATATAAACAAAGACTTTGTTAACGATCACATCAATAATTTAAGAACAAAAATGCAATTTGTAAAATGAAAAAGGCTCATCTAAACTTTTTCTAACACCAAGACATAAAATAAGCTGGCACCGGCACTGCACATAGACCCATACAATTCAGCCATAGCTACGATATTTACCAAAAGAATATTTTCGACTAAAATACGACCGTATGAGGCGTTTGCAAAATTAAAACGATTTATTTCGGCTCAAAGCCGGAGATACGCTTGATAAAATGATACAATCAGAGACAATAATTAGAATGTGTCTCGGTTTAGCTAAATTGTGGAGCGGTACCGTTCGTGGCGCGCACCCAAAACGCCAGCGACACACTTCCAGATTAGAATAATGCAGAAGTTGATATAAATCACAAAATTGCCATAATCCGCGCGGAATAGTGGAAAGGAAATTGTAATGGGCGTCGAAACTAGAAACCAACTCAATATATTCGGAGCACTTTGACGACTTTGAAACAGACATTCAAACTTCTCGCGGAGGCAATTGAAGGGCAATTAACATACAGAAGGCAAAGTAGCGCAATAGTCGCATGCAAAATGCGATGTGCAGACAAGATACAAGGGCGAACGAGCAAAAACCATTTAAATTCTGATAAGACGTAAATAGAAGTTACACAAAAAAAGTTGAATTAGTATTTGCATAATAGAAGATGGTCGCGTCATATGCATATCAAAACAGTGATGAATAGAAGTCGTAGAGACAATAATAGCTTGAGCTTTAGTAAAAGCCCCTCAAGGCCGGCTCATAAAGAGCTTTGAGAGCTTTTACTAACGGCCGCACTTCATTAATTGTTGCGAAATTATTCATATCTGTAATCTGTGAGCTGATGGTATCTGTGTTTACCCAACGCCACCAAACACACAACTTTGTTGCTTGTTGGCTTTCTATTCAAAGGATAACACTGTTAAAACACACAAAGCTCGCAAAAATATGCCAGCTCGTTACGCAACCACCAATTACAACAAGACCAAATATTTATTATTCCGCCAATTATTTACGCGGTTTGCTGAGCTCGCGCCGAAAAATTACGCAGACCTGCCGATGGTGAGGAAGTCGAACTTTTAATAGCTCGAGGCTTACAAAAGAAACTTAATCAAGAACTCGAAACAATTTCAATTAGATAACTCGAAGAAGTCGATGCTAACGCCACCTCCGAGTTGGATGGCCAATAAATTAATTTCCCTCATTCGAAATTTGACAGGAAGAGTAAAGTGGGAAAATCCTTTAAACATAAGTGTCGATATATCACTTCGAGTAATCCCACAAAATGCATCTTACACAAAGTTACCCCGACGTATACCGGGAACAGCAAAAACAATAACAAAACAATGGAGAATAAAGAAAATAAATCGCTCGAAAGTCAACCTACATGACAAGAGAAATGTATTCCAAGATATGGCTCGTTTTTGTGAGAAGTTCCAATACACGCTTTGGGTTCGGGAAAGTTATTGAAACCATTCGTCAAATTCACGGATCCTGGCAAAAACTGCGACCGACTCGGATAGAAATAATCGATTGGTCAGTGGGGTGTGTATGAAAATAACTTACAGGCACACCGGCAGCTTCGCGATGAAATCTGTCACAAAACTAACGCCTTCGTTTTCGCGAATAACTATTTCAATAGTTCCCCAAAAATTATTCGTCTGCTCTCATCACATGTCAAATCCTACTTTATTTTGGTCACGCAAAAAATTCGAAGCAATAGTGTAAATTTTGATTTGCCAACTTTGTACAATTTTCCTAAAAGAGATATGTTCATGGGCGCAGCTAAGGGGTTTTTTTAGGGGGTGGAAATTAGACGTTTTTCTAAAGTGAGTAGCCGTCCAGCTGATCAGGTGCCAAAATCTTATAATTTCGGTAATACGAATACTGTCAATTTTTCTAGTATGGGCAATGAGTTTTTCATCCCCATCTCCAGGTACGCTCATGGACATCTTTAACAGTTAAACGGGCGCGTGATGTTTTTGAAGAGTCTCAAAAGACTGAATTTTTCGGGCTGCTTCCGTTTGGAAAGTACCGTTTAAAAACCCAAATCGGAAAAAGGCAAAATAAAATGATATCTCAAAAGCCAGGTAAGAAATGCGATAAGGTCGACTCGCAAATAGACCGAAACTCCTACGTCATTCTGTGACGTATTATAATTCAATACAAAGGAAGTTAATTTGGAGGTTCGTTTGAATTTTTTGCAAAAACCGCTATAGTTCAAAAATTGCCAATTTTATTGTAAGCACAGCGGTACAAAAATTTCTGAGATACCATTAATTTTACACAATAAAAATCAAAAAACATTAATAGAAAATTTTAAAAAAAGACTTACAGCTTTGTTTTTTGCAGAAGGGGTGCTTCTTAAGGGTGGAAGGCCCTTGATACACACTGTCACTCTACACATTTAAATTTTCACTAGTAAATTAAATTTTTGGGGAGCGTTGCACTGTGCTCGTCGACGTGCCATACACTAATAAAATGTGGGGGGAACGGGTGTGAGAATTCCAGTTTGCGATAAGAATTTTGTTTGCGTTTTATTTAAAATAAATTTTTAAAAATTAAATAATTGTTTATTAATCAAATGCTAACTTATTTTGGATTTTTGTAAAGCGCCCAAGGAGCTCTATCAAATTATATAAAAAATAATACCCTTCTAATCGGGATAAGAAAGTTGACAGAATTTTCGGTTCAGCCGGAAGTCGAACTAAATTTTTATTTATGCTAGTGGATAGATCGAATAAATTAAAAAACACTTTGATGCTTGTACTTTTTTGAAATCTTTAAGATTTTAAGAATTATAAGCCCGTGGCACTACTTTAAATGATACACCCGGTATATAATAACAAACTTTCACCCTAATACCTTGACGTAAGACACAACCAAACCCTCGTAACATGCAGAGGTAGTACTGTATTTTTTTATATTAAATATATAAAAATTATAATAACGTGGTATATAACAGCTATTGGGCTTAATAAATTTCTATCATAAGGTAATCTCAATTGGCTCAAATCTATATAATAATTATCACTTAATAATTTGAAGATATTAATTCTTTTTAAATTCGAATTTTTTTGAAAAATAGTTTTCAAATATCAAACACCATCTTAATTTAGTTTGACTCATAAATGAAGAATGAACATTAAGTTAACCTATGTAATTTTCAAAAAGTTGGAGAAACTAAAAAAATATTTTTTTAAAAAGTATTCATTTATTATTTTTTCTTTGAAATTTTACTTATAAAATTACGTATGATAAAATTATTTTTTAGCAATAATTAAACTTATTATTAATTTGAGAATACCAATAAATAGTATATTTGTTGCTACTTTTTTAAACTAATAGTTAGTATTTGTTTTAAAAGAAACTATTCTTTAATGCTGCGAAATAAATATAGAAAAAAATGTCGATTTAGTGCTTTCAACTATTTATTTTCGAAAAATTGAGGTTTTTTATTTTAAAGACTGTAGATTAATATAGCCAAATTAAATAAATACGAAGATGTGCGCATTCGAGCGAAAAGTGGCACATTTCCGAGCGAGGGAGGCAAATGAAGTGCGACGCGGAGCGGCGCGGAGCGGCGCGCTTCATTTTCCCGAGATCGGAATGTGCCACTTTGAGCTCGAATGTGCACACTCGGTTTTAAACGCGATTCACAATAATTAATTTACTTTTTAAACAATTTTAATTCAAAATTACAAGACTATATTTATAATAGAAACACCAAATGTCCGATTTAGTGCTTTCAACCAGTTGTTTTCGAAGAATTAAAGTTTTTGATTTTAAAGACAGATGGTTAATATAGGCAAATTTAATAAATACGAAGATGTGCGCATTCGAGCGAAAAGTGGCACATTTCCGAGCGAGGGAGGCAAATGAAGCGCGACGCGGAGCGGCGCGCTTCATTTTCCCGAGATCGGAATGTGCCACTTTGAGCTCGAATGTGCACACTCGGTTTTAAGCGCGATTCACAATAATTAATTTACTTTTTAAACAATTTTAATTCAAAATTACAAGACTATATTTATAATAGAAACACCAAATGTCCGATTTAGTGCTTTCAACCAGTTATTTTCGAAGAATTGAAGTTTTTGATTTTAAAGACAGATGGTTAATATAGGCAAATTTAATAAATACAAAGATGTGCGCATTCGAGCGAAAAGTGGCACATTTCCGAGCGAGGGAGGCAAATGAAGCGCGACGCGGAGCGGCGCGCTTCATTTTCCCGAGATCGGAATGTGCCACTTTGAGCTCGAATGTGCACACTCGATTTTAAGCACGATTCACAACAATTAATTTACTTTTTTAACAATTTTAATTCAAAATTACAAGCCTATATTTATATTAGAATCACCAAATGTCCGATTTAGTGCTTTCAAC
Organism: Sinopyrophorus schimmeli; assembly: GCA_036325965.1. Lineage (NCBI taxonomy): Eukaryota > Metazoa > Arthropoda > Insecta > Coleoptera > Elateridae > Sinopyrophorus > Sinopyrophorus schimmeli. The sequence continues at coordinate 636,762 of JARFIZ010000332.1, read as the reverse complement.
CAGTCATTTTCGAAAAATTAAACTTTTTGATTTTAAAGACAGACGATTAATGGAGGAAAATTTAATAAATACAAAGATATGCGCATTCGAGCGAAAAGTGGCACATTTGCCTCCCTCGCTCGGAAATGTGCCACTTTGAGCTCGAATGTGCACACTCGGTTTTAAGCATGATTCACAATCATTAATTTATGGTCTTAGGTGGCTAACTTCAAGCGTTGACTTGTCGTTAGTCGTTCGCGCCCAACTTCCGTAGCCTTGACGCGCCAAAAGAAGTATAACTTTGCGTACGACAAAATTATTGCTTAATCTGTCGAAAACCTTGATAAATTCTATTAATTATTAAAATAACGTTTGTGAATTAAAATAAACGTTTCATTTTGGACGAAACATCCGGTATAAATAAAAATCTCACGGCGTCCTATAATTTTTAACAATGCCGTCAAAATGGATCGAGCTTTATACAGAAACACGTCCAGTCAATAAGCAGCTATTTTTTATCCCTTTTGAAAACGTGGGCAATTTCTTCAGCTTCGTGTTTCGTCAACGAGAATCTCCGAGAGTCTCTGATATATATTTTGAAATTAAAATATCGAAAACGCCTCGAAAAAAGCAAAATCGATTTTGAAATTTAAATTAGCTCTAAAGTAGGTAGGTAAATGCCTTTAAATTCGTAATGTACACTCAATAATTGAAAACACTCCTGTTTTAATAATGAGTTCAATGTTTATTATGCCCCGTTTTCAATAACTTAAAAGAATTTCTTTTTTTTTCAACTTCTTAACTAATTTTTAGGTACGTACATTTTTTAATTAAAAATGCAGCATTACCTAACCCCACTTTCTCACAAATATTTTAATAAATTTCGTCTAGTAATAATTCTTTTTATAAAACAAAATTTTGTACATAGGTGCCAACTTAGTTTTCGATAAAATTATCAATCTGTTTTTTTTAGCACTTGTTGGAACTTACAGGCTGTTAGTTTTATAAAGCTTTCGACTGATTCGAATCGACACTTTAAAATAACCGACAAACACGTTTAACAGATAATCGGGTTAAAACCTTTGAGGAAGAGCTTTACGTTTTTCTTCATATCTAAAATTACTTTTACGAGAAAAAGCTCCTCGTTTTTTTTTTTTTTTTGTTAATCGTCGGGGAGTAAACAAATAGAAAAGGGTGCCCCTAACCAAATTTAAGATTCTTTTTGTTTCGAAGGATACACACTACGCTCATAGATGATTGGCTTTGCAGCCCTTGGGCATTCCAAGCTAAACTGAATTAGCTTTATTGAAGTTCCGACGGCATCGATGCTCATGTTATTAGCTCCACTAGATTGCTGATCTATTTATCTGAGATAACACGTGACCTTACGAAAAACCACGTTCTCTTTGGCGTTAAATCGTCAAAAGCTGTTAAATGCCCTTGTTTGTTAACCCATCTTTTACTTCGGCCCTCAAAAATTGCCATCTTCTCGCAGCTCTTTTATTAAATAGTTGAAATACGAAAAAATGTCGTTTGTTTTTCCGAATAGACGAATTCATTAAAAAAAACCCGCTGCGAAAGTTTGATTTTCGAGCGCCGTGCCGCGGTGGTAAAGTGATCGATATCCCTATGCCAGAATAGAGTTTACTTTCGTCGTTGCTTTCTGCACACGTGTGGAAAGTGCGATCTTTCGCTCATCCATCTTCTCTTTTCTTCGTTTTTGTATTCTAAAATATAGGGCGTTTTATTTATGTAATTAATCCCATTATTTTAATAAAAATAGTAATCAGCGTGTTAAATTAAATTTTTTTTTATATTTGCTTGTTGGCTCGTATGTGGCTTCTACGTACTCGATCCCGTAGTGAAATATCTACGTCATACCCTCGGTTTCCGATCAACTGAAACTACTTATCTCTATGGAAACAATACTTTGATTGGCTTATTTAAAACGAAGCCGTTTTGAATAATGTAATTAACCAATCAGATTATTAGATTATTTAGACTGTGACTAAATTAATAAATATAAAGGTAACTATCAAGTTTGGGCGCTAATAAAATATGGATAATAAATTAAGGGAAGAAAATAGGGATGGTTATAAATCAGTGAAAAAAGAACAACAGGCAGAAATGCATGATAATGTCATCCGCAATAAAAATCCCTTGTAATCCTCGAGATAACGTAATCTAGCGTAAGTAGGGGTTGTAAGAAGTAAAGCGGCTGATAGAAGCGTTATTCTAAACATTGAGCTGCTGATGAATGGGGCGCTAGGCAGGCTTTTATTCGAAAGCCCCGCTTGCACACTTTGTCACCTCCTGCATTATGGCCTTGATAGATGGTCCGGCAGTCCTGCCCCAGCTGTTACTCGACACATTTCTATTAATTTGGGATTTAGCGAAAGATATCTTAATTCTTTTTATTTGCGCTAATCCGCTAATGCCTTTATGGTCGTGCCTTTTAATATCGGTTGTCCGCGAACACAGTTTTGGTACTGTTGTTTTTGGAAATGTGCCCATTGCATACCCTAATTGTTTTTTTTCCTTTTAATAGAAGACACATACTTTTTTCTTTCCGTTTATTCATTTGATCTGTTCTATCGTTAATTATTTATAACAGCAAAGAAATGCTTTATTACATAGAAAAATAATATTATGTAAAGGCAGCTTCTTGAAGATGATTGTTTTTAATATTTTGAATTTAACAGTAAACACTCACTATATTTGCTCGAAACTAGTAGGCCATGTTCTTGTTCAAGGTCCAAGCTATCTCTATATTAAAATTTATCAAAATTAGTTCAGTGGTTTAGGTATGAAAAGATAACAGACAGACAGATAGACAGACAGAGTTACTTTTGCTTTTATAATATTAGTTTGAATAATTAAATTTTTTTAGAAAATAAATTAACTATTGTGAATCGTGCTTAAAACCGAGTGTGCACATTCGAGCTCAAAGTGGCACATTCCGATCTCGGGAAAATGAAGCGCGCCGCTCCGCGTCGCGCTTCATTTGCTTCCCTCGCTCGGAAATGTGCCACTTTTCGCTCGAATGCGCACATCTTCGTTTAATTGGATTTGTCTATTTTCTCTTTTTTTAAAATTTAATCAAATAAATTAAAAATTGAAATTAACGGTTATTTTTAATGAAAATTATTTAAAAAATAAATTAATTATTGTGAATCATGCTTAAAATCGAGTGTGCACATTCGAGCTCAAAGTGGCACATTCCGATCTCGGGAAAATGAAGCGCGCCGCTCCGCGTCGCGCTTCATTTGCCTCCCTCGCTCGGAAATGTGCCACTTTTCGCTCGAATGCGCACATCTTTGTATTTATTGAATTTGCCTATATTAATTACACAGGCCAACAAAAAAAATACAAGAATTTAGTAGGTGCAATTGAGAGAAAACGATTAAATTATTTAATTAATTTTTTGAATAATTTATTAGCCTAAATTTTGTGAATGGTGCTTAAAATCGGGTGTACACATTCGAGCTCAAAGTGGCACATTCCGATCTCGGGAAAATGAAGCGCGCCGCTCCGCGTCGCGCTTCATTTGCCTCCCTCGCTCGGAAATGTGCCACTTTTCGCTCGAATATGCACATCTTCGTTTTTATTAGATTTTTACATGAATCAAACAATTAAAATTTGAATCAATTTTGATTTTATATTCGGCGAAAGTTATGACATTTATTGTTTTGAAAAATTGTTCGAAAGCATTAAATGTGTTGCAATAAATATTTAATTGTTAAAAGACCAAAGTAACCGCGGTTTTAGTAAGTTCAAAATTGCCGCGGTTCTAGTGTTAAACTAATACCTCCTTATCAAAAATGTGACTCAGAAATAATAATAACAACTTTCCAAAAATGTTAGATATTAGATTGGATTTTGATTTATTGGGGAGAAGGGGGCTAAACATCAGGCCCATTGTGCTACCCCTTAGTGCAGTGGTTTCCAACCTGTGCCCCCTTAGGGGGACATGCAGCTTTTTCAAAATATCATTTTCGAATACAAACCAAAAAAGTCGAATAGGTATCAAAAAAATTTTATGTATATTTTTACATAATATTGTATATTATTTTGTAGCCCATTAAATAAATTATAATATCAGTTGAGTAGGTATTTATGAAATTAGATTGTTATAAAAATTAAAGGGGCGCAACAATTCTTTTTTTTAAATAGAGGCGCAGGTACAAAAAGTTTGGAAACCACTGCCTTAGTGTGATACTCATCGCCCTCAATTCCGGATTAGATATTTTTTAAATTGTAATTTTTTAAATTTGCAGTTTTTTTTTCAGAGCCTCGAACGAGAATCCACCCTTTTGAGACGCATATAGCATTCAAAAAAGTGAGCTTAGCTTCAAATTTATTGAGCGTAAAAACGAAAACGGTTCAAATGTGGAAGAGCCAATACGCAAGAGTGGCTTTTTTATAAAATGTAAGATGCAAAAGCTTCAAATTTAAAAGCGCAAAAGTTGGCGCACGCAAAAAAAAATAAACGTCTTAGAAGATAATTGTAAATTTGTAAAAGAAGTATAACTTCAAAAATTCTTACTTTTTGCAGGGCGCGCTTTGAAGAAGTTCTCCGTTCATTTAAGAAGAATTGACAACGAAAAACGAATTAAAAACGTTAAATTGTGGAAATTTCTGTTTTTCCATCTAATACATTTAGAAACGTAATATATTTTTTGTATGAGACCGCTTCGGATCAATTTATTTCTCTTTAATTGGGACCTACAATTACGAATTTATTTTTTATGTGGAACACGACTTCGGCATTAGGCTTACTTTAGTCTTTTTTTTTATCGAATTAGATCCATTTGCGAAGGTCCTAAAATTAATTATCTCGGGATTACATTTCAACTTTTTCATTTTCATTTTTATTTTCTCCATTTAAGCGCTATTAAATTTTGTAAATAGACGCTAAACATTTCTTGTATTTAGACAGTTTATTTGGGAGTTTTAAAAGGCTCATTATGAGAATGTTCATTAAATTTGGAAAACGAGGGCATTGTTATGTTAAAATGTATTCTATAGTGTTTATTTGCGAGGTTGTACATACTTGAAACGAGGCTTTAGAATTCGAACAACTTGTGATCGATATTTCATTATGGTGCTATTATAAAATATAAATTGAGTTCGACAAACTGTCATCCCTTTATTGAAGTATTTGCGTAGCAGTTCAATTATTATTAAATATCTACAAATCGAAGTGCATTCGGATAAGAAGAAACGAAAGCAATTATTTCTAGAGACAGATTTTAATTTAATTGTGTGTAGAAAGGGCTTCCCAAATTGATGCCTAATCAGTATATTCTCATTAATAAACATGAAAGCGTAAACGCGATAATATAATTTCATTATCATCAATTCTAATAATGGAGCGATGATTGACTTTGACTGGCGTAACCCAACCATCCAACCACAAATTCGAGTTAAGCCACTATAACTTTGCTTTTCTGAAATATAATTACTCGGAATGTTCGTTTATTTAGATCTATTACCGTTAATATCTAAACAGAGACCCGAAGTTAAACTTATTTTCACTTTGGAAACGCTCTTACATTGAAATAAACACGGGACCAGGAGAACTTGCTTATTAAATTACAAAGAGCCGAAGAGATATTTTGTTAGTGAAAAAACGGACTTGATATGTTTAATTAATATTATTCAAAAGTCCAGATGAACCCCAAATCGACATATCAGGTGCCATTTTTCCCTGCTCCGCCTTCAACCCCCAAAATTTTCGAGGGAACTAAATAAATCGAACAAAATACACTTCGACTCACAAAAATGTTTGTAGCGCCTTGATTTTCAATCCGACCATTAAAAACGACCCGAATTCGAAATTTGGGGACTTTTTTCTATAAGATACGTGCAAAATTGGCAATGTTAAGTTTTAGGTAAATTTTTGTAGCACATAATTCTACATTAAAAAAATTGTAGCGCAGTTATTTGTGGACACATCTTTAAAAACTATACAGAGTCGGATTTAGCAGACTTTTTGCCTTCAGATAGGCCCAAAAAACCATAGCCGTGTCATTAAAAATTTTTGAGAAAAACGGGTTCGAAGAGTCCGACTTGTAATTAATTTTTTCTAAGTTTTCACTTTGAAAAATCGTATCTCGGTTATTTGCCAACGGATCTTTACAAACTTATTAGATTCTGAAAGCCCCTTTATCTGAGCGTAAGATCATTTAAATAAAACAACACGGTCCAATGTTAAGCTTAAGAGAAAAACTCGTTCGAAACTTTCAATATTTAAGTTTTACCTCCTTCGCTGGTGTCGCGCGCTTATTGTTATCAGTCGGTTAATAAGTTAAACATCCAAAAATGAAAAATATGATGCAGATTTTTCGTTTACATAAACCAACACAATTAAATTGCTCCCGTAATTAAGTTATCCGAAAACCATTCGCCGGTTCGAAATTGTTCTATCAATTTACACGACATAATCGAATACAATCCGCGAACGCGGAGATTTTCGTCGGCGAAAAAAGGGCGAGATTTTTAAGATCAACTCGACCCAATTTTTTCGGTAAAAATTATTCGGGGAACAAATAACGAACGATGAGTAACGGATATGTGGAGTTGATTTAACTAAACAGGAAAGTGACTTCAAAGCGAACGTCATTATTATGGTGGCGTACGTTCATTCGTGCTAAAAATTCTACGTGTAAAAATATTTCACGTCATGCATATAAAACCGCGGGAACCAAATATAAATTGCTAATTTGATTGCTTGTGGCCACAATATACAGTTTTACAATTTCAATTTAGACTCATTTCTATGCAAAGTGACCGTAGCTGGCTTGAATATTACCGGTCCCTTTATGTTCCTTCTAGTTTTACTATCCCTTTGTGTGTTTTAGCGGTCCTCTTTTGCCGAGCGAAAGCCTGTAAAATATCAGGATCAAGCTGTCGCATATCCTAAACCTTTGTGGATGTAGTTACAACTGTCCTCCGGTGCAGTGCTCATTGTCGACCTCGCACATTTCTAAACTGACTAATTTGTCGACTTCCAAAACACCCTTGCCGTTGATTTGACAAATTGGACGGCGACGCCAACGACGCCACTTTAAGAAAACGACTCCATCGAAAGCGTTTAATTTGCAGCGAGCGCTACCACTTAGGCAAGGGGAGCAAACTTTCAAAATTATGGACTTTAAGAGAACTGATAACAATTTGCGAGATTGGCTTAAAAAACAATTAAAGATTATTATGTGCAGTAGAGGCCGTTTAATGTGTTCACTTTGGAACCTAGATAAAACGATTACATTAAGCTCTGCGAAAATGTGGGTTGCAGTTCTGCTGTCTCTTTAGTTTACAATAAATTGGCTAGGAGCAACTACCCAGTGAATGAACGGAGCCAGTAAATGAACGTTGTGCCTTCAACTTGAAATATTAAGTTGTGATTTTTTTCAATGACACTTTTGTAAATTAATATAGTTAGAATAAAGCCCGTCAGAAGGCAAGTAACCAAATTTATTCATCTGACCATATCTGAAACAGTTGACCCTACCTAAGTTAACTTTTCATTGTATTTAATTTAATGCCATCGTAATCAATTAATAACACGGGCCAACGATGAAACAACTGTTATACTAATTTTACCTAATTCCTGTATTATTTTGTGTGCTGATACCGAAAATAATCATAAAAAAGTCGAATCACCCGCCAATTGTCTACATTTCAATATTTAAAAAAATATTTTATTATTTAAAATGTAAAAAAAATATTTTTAAACATTTAAATGTTATTAGGTTGACAATTAAATTATTGTTATAAGGTTACAAATATATATTATCAGTGCATGACCTGCCTTTGAATCCCGTTTGTTTTTCTAATAGGGTAGAAGCACCGGTTTTGGACGCTGTACCAGTTGTGGACATTTTCACTTTATTTTGACAAATGTGAAATATAAGAATTATCGATACTGCAATAAGTGTAATTAATATATCTTTAACTACAATAGAAACATCAATAATGTTGTTTTCGTATTGTTCAAGTTATTTTATCAAAATTACTCAAGTGTCTAAAACTGGGCCTAACATGTCCAAAACCGGTACTTTTACTCTATATTATCTTCTGTAATAGTTTTGAGCCGTTTATTGATTATTCTAGAGTGTATTTTATAGGCTGCATTTAGTAAACAGATTCCTCCATAATTTTCATATAGTCCCCTGTTGCCTTTCTTAAATATTGAGACAATTTTTGCAGTTAAAGTATGTTAAAGTATGTTTGTACAGCAACGCAGGAGCTTTTGTAACATTTAATGTTAGTACAAAACATATCATACTGCTCATTTAAAAACTTTGCCATTTTGAATTATTTATAAGGTAATAATTATTATTATTTAAACAACTTACAATATTAGTCAAAAAATAAATATAATGACTCTGGCTTGTATTATGCTGTTTTATTGTTCTTTGATAATTCATGGCTACTTGATTTAAAACAAAAAATTAATATTGTTAATAATTTTTTATTTAAATATGGGTTGTTATACATGGTTGAAAAGAAAAAACAAATTCTATTTAATTATATAAAAATCCAATATGGCGTCCATTTAAAATAAGAAGGTTGGTATCAATATCTTGGAAACCGCCATTTTAAATTTAATTTTGACTTAATTTTTATCTATACTTTATGAAACCTAGTAACTTTTATATTAAACTTTTTTTTATAAATTTTATAATTACAAAGTTAGTTGACATTAAAGAAAATAACGATTTTCAGTTTTTTTACGATTACTTCGAAACTATTCGGAATTTTAAAATTTTCTTAACGGAATCTGAATCGGCACCTAAAACAGCGTAACATTGCCTATTTGACCAAACTTCTATCACCACTAATAAGAAAAATACCCATATTAGCCTACTCAATTTGGAACACCCTGTATATGAACCTATTTTTAAATATATGTATAGAATTTTATTTTAAATTACTTTTTCCTTATAATCCTTTATAACCCTTTGTAAAACGGAAACCTGTGTAAACGGAAAAAAAATAACGGACCGATCGCGTTCCGTTTTAGGCAGGTTTTACTGTATATGGTATATTTGTTTTGGTAGTACGGGCCCAGAGGTAGAAGAAACGTAGGCCGACCTAGAAAAAGATGGTCAGATCAAATACAAGACCACCCTATATAAAACAAGTATCGTAACGGACTAATGAAGTCTAAAACATGAAGAAGAAGAAAAAAAAAAATTTTAATTGTAGTAATTTAAAATTGTCAAAAGTAAAAATTGTTACCTAAAAAAAAACTATAATTTATTTAATTTTTTTGTATCAAATTCTCTATTTTAAAATATGTAATCGATCTCATAAAGTGAGAGATCTGGGGATGATAAAAACAATTGGATACCAAATTCGCTTTCAGCACCCAAAAATACATAAAATTCAGGTGAATTGGTATAAAAAGTTTTTACAAACATTTTTTTTGTTGGCCTGTGTAATTAATATAGGCAAATTCAATAAATACAAAGATGTGCGCATTCGAGCGAAAAGTGGCACATTTCCGAGCGAGGGAGGCAAATGAAGCGCGACGCGGAGCGGCGCGCTTCATTTTCCCGAGATCGGAATGTGCCACTTTGAGCTCGAATGTGCACACTCGGTTTTAAGCGTGATTCACAATAATTTATTTACTCATCAAATTAGCGCTGTGCGCGCGAACTTTCGTAGGCGACTAAAATTTTACTCCCAATGCCCCAAAAGAAGTATAACTTCAAAAAATAACTCATGTTAAATTAATTGAACTAAAAAACTGTTCTACAGGGTCGAACTAAGCTCCAAAAAAAGTTAATTTTACGCATCCCAATGTTATTACTAAATTACATAAGTTTCAAGTGAATTGGTATAAAAAGTTTTTACAAACATTTTTTTTGTTGGCCTGTGTAATTAATATAGGCAAATTCAATAAATACAAAGATGTGCGCATTCGAGCGAAAAGTGGCACATTTCCGAGCGAGGGAGGCAAATGAAGCGCGACGCGGAGCGGCGCGCTTCATTTTCCCGAGATCGGAATGTGCCACTTTGAGCTCGAATGTGCACACTCGGTTTTAAGCGTGATTCACAATAATTTATTTACTCATCAAATTAGCGCTGTGCGCGCGAACTTTCGTAGGCGACTAAAATTTTACTCCCAATGCCCCAAAAGAAGTATAACTTTAAAAAATAACTCATATTAAATTAATTGAACTAGAAAACTGTTTTACAGGGCCGAACTAAGCTCTAAAACAAGTTAATTTTACGCATCCCAATCCTATTACTAAATTACATAAGATTCAAGTGAATTGGTATAAAAAGTTTTTACAAACATTTTTTTTGTTGGCCTGTGTTATTAGAACTAAAAAAATTGTTAGTTTTCGCATTTCGGTCAAATCGCAAAGCACCCACTCAAAATTTTAAACTTGTCAATGGAATTTTTTTCAAATAAATACAACAATGATTGTTGCTCCAATTAAAGTTGCTCATTCTTGTTTTTCTTTTTTTTTTAATTGATTTTATAAGATTCGCATTCAATATGTTTGAAAAAAAGAGCATAAACTTCTTCAAAGTAGTTTTCATCAAAATCGGAAGAGTAAGCAAAGAAAACAGTTAAAATCAATGTAGGCCCACAATTTAAGGAAATAAATTCAAAAAGACATCGCTGAAGTACAAATTAATTATCTGAGAAACTACAAATTCCCTAAACAGATTAAAGTGTGACAGTTTGATGGATTGCGTTCAATGGATAAGCGAAGTGCTTTCTTTACATCCAATAAACTAGAAACTTTAACAATGACTGCTTTAAATAAGCAACCATCAAAGTCAAACATTATCGATTTTAAAATAGGTTTTTTTTTTGCAGAACGCTCGACGCTCGCAAAAAGTTTAATTTTTGCAGAGCTCGCGCGCAAAAAGGAAAAACCGATGCAATTTCTAATAATCGGCGCCCGAAGGAAAATCAATTATTTCTAGTAATAGGAAGTGCACGTTTATAAAATGAAGTGTGTGTACAGCCTTGACCTGTTGAATTATCCCGATTTGTGCTGTTTACCTGAGAGATTGTACATATTTGAACGCCCTAGTTGTATGACCTACGCTTTCCCAGTAGGCGCACGTTTATGGACTTGGTAAATCAGCGGTTGCTAACCGATGGTCTGAGAAAAAATTTTGGTCGACTACACAGACAGGTATTAATTTTTCCTGAAAAGTTTTATGTAGATGCAAAATAAGTCAAAGTTTTTTTATTTTACATTTCTGACTGAATCAATGTGTGCCCTGCTTCTTTAAGGGTAGTTAGAATTTTTTAATTATTTTTTTGGTTTATTATAAACTCGAAGAAATAACTTGCATTCAACGATTTCCTTGAATTCGTGATTTTAAAAATTTTGTTTTTTTAACAAGCAATTTTAAAGATTTACATTTCTGACTGAACCAATGTGTGCCCTGCTTTTTTAGGGGTAGTTAGAATTTTTTAATTATTTTTTTAGTTTATTGTAAACTCTAATAAATAACTTGTATGCAAAAATTTACTCAAATTCGTGATTTTAAAAATTGTGTTTTTTAACATAAGCAATTTAAAAGTTTTACATATCTGACTGAATCAATGCCTGCCCTGCCTCTTTAGGGGTAGCTAAAATTTTTTAATTATTTTTCTAATTTATTTAAAACTCGAATAAATAACTTGCATACAACAATTTTCTCGAATTCGTAATTTTTAAAAAATTATGTTGTTTTTAAAAACCAATTTTAAAGTTTTACATTTCTGACTGAATCAATGTGTGCCCTGCTTCTTTAGGGGTAGCTAGAATTTTTTAATAATTTTTTTAGTTTATTGTAAACTTTAATAAATAACTTTTATGCAAAAATTTACTCAAATCGTGATTTTAAAAAATTGTGTTTTTTAACATAAGCAATTTAAAAGTTTTACATATCTGACTGAATCAATGCCTGCCCTGCCTCTTTAGGGGTAGCTAGAATTTTTTAATTATTTTTCTAATTTATTTAAAACTCGAATAAATAACTTCCATACAACAATTTTTTCTAATTCGTAATTTTTAAAAAAGTATGTTGTTTTTAAAAACCAATTTTAAAGTTTTACATTTCTGACTGAATCAATGTGTGCCCTGCTTCTTTAGGGGTAGTTAAAAATTTTTTATTAGTTTTTTAGCTTATTGTAAGCTCTAATAAATAACTTGCATGCAAAAATTTTCCCATTTCGTGATTTTAAAAAATTGTGTTTTTTTTAACAAGCAATTTTAAAGTTTTACATTTCTGACCGAATCACTGCCTACCTTGCTTCTTTAGAGGTGTGTAAATTTTTTTAATTATTTTTCTGATTTATTGTAAATTCTAATAAATAACTTGCATGCAAAAATTTTCCCCAATTCGTAATTATAAAAAAATGTGTTTTTTACCATACGGAAATTTAAAGTTTTACATATCTGCTTGAATCAGTGCGTGCCCCGTTTTTTTAGGGGTAGGTAGAATTTTTAAATAATTTTTTTGGTTTATTGTAAACTCTAATTAATAACTTTAATGCAACAATTTCCCCGATTTTGTAATTTTAAAAAATTATATTTTTTTACGTAAGCAATTTTAAAGTTTTACATATCTGACTGAATCAATGCCTGCCCTACTTCTTTAGGGGTAGCTAAATTTTTTAAATTATTTTTATGGTTTATTCTAAACTCTCATAAATAACTTGCATGCAACAATTTCTCCGAATTCGTGATTTTAAAAAGTTGTATTTTTTAACGTATGCAATTTTAGAGTTTTACATTTCTGACTGAATCAATACCTACCCTGCGTTATTAGGGGTAGTTAGAATTTTTTAATTATTTTTTGGTTTATTATAAACCCTAATAAATAACTTGAATTAATTCTCCGTCAGATCGAAAAGTTTGGCGACCACTGTTATAAACTATAGCACACATCAACACAGCAAGCATCGATTAGCATTGTTTTTCTTAAAGTGCACACACGCTCCGTATTTCCTTTAATTGCGATTAAATATGTTTACGTGATTGTTCCAACATTACTCTATTTAGATGTGCTTTGGGCTTTTGCAAGTACAATAAATTATTAGTTAACCACAGGATATTGGTTGTGTAAACACCCTCAATTAAACTCCCTAATACAATAAACTAGAGAGTTATATTGATTATTATGGCCATTATAAAACAAGCACTTAAAGTAAAGTGTTGTATCCGAGAAATTTCCCAGAGCCATAAAATGAAAAACTGTTTACTTAATGGCGCCGATCTATAAAAGGATTAGAAGAATAAACCGCGAAATAAATAATACCGAAGGGTTTTACCGCCTCAACGCGGTTATAAGTTTTAAATTATTAATTAAACTTTTAATTACTACATCCATTTAACTCGCAACCTACCCGAAATATTTATTTAAAATAATATAGCCTTTGCGTACCTGTACCTAAATTATTTTGTTCTCTAAATTTTAGGAATAAAATTATAGCATAATTACTTCAAAAGGTTATGTATAGTATTATATGTAATTCGATTAAAAATCGTAGGGTTTTTAATCGCATTATTCTGGGCACACCTTTACTTGTTATAACAAAAAGAATATTTTAATTAAATTACTCTTTTTTTGTAATGACTGGTTTTGATGTGCACACATTTCTTATAATAAATTGTTTTTGTAAAAAAAAAACACTAAACAATTAAGGTACTTGCGGGTAATAAGGCCTGTCGACTAATAAGGCCTAATTAACAAAAATCGTATTTAAAATAACCGCTTTGGCTTAAGGCCACACACACAAACACCTATTGAACGAAGATGTCTCTACAAGTTTGTGGAGGCGGCATATTCCGCTTCCTGCCCCAAATATAGCATCATATATCGTAAAACACGGCCAGGCAACACGAATAATAAAAATCGGTCCAAATTAATTGTTAGTATTTTTTGAAATATTACACTTAGCTATGTAAAATCACATTTATTTTCTTTATACATTCAAGCTTCGATGATTTTAAATATTTGAATGACATATCATGGACCAAATATTTTTTATTTTGATTTTCTTACATACGTGGTCGGCGGTTATTAAAGCCTACTAAATTTAACCATAGGCCTTATTATACTCCTACTTTTTGTATCGAAGTTTAATTGTTTTCTAATGCATTTTACATTACTTTTAAGATCTTACGGATATAAATATGTAAAGAAACTTCTTGTACCTTGATTCTTTTTTATTTGTTATTTTTTTTCAAAATGTATATGTAACAATTTGTTAATAAAGTAATTTGCACCGTATTGGGGCACTAATAAGGTGCACTTCATAAAAAAATTTAAAAACATTAGCAACTGCTTATTCACATTGCTTTAAGATTTAAAAATTCGTGGAACTATGGCTTAGGTATAACAGGGGTGATGTACCTAGACCTGTCTGATGAAAAGTATATATTTATTATTTATTTTTAGATTATACAAACTATTATTGTTCTTCTTTGATATAACACTAAAATTGTTTTAAAAATTAACAAAACGTTTATCGTATACTAAAATTAAACTATTCAAAAACTTAAAAAAAATTTAAATTTTGATTTGACTTGCTAGGCATATTATCTGGAGCAAAATAAAATAAAATAAGGAAGAATATATAACAAATATACTCCTACATTTTTATTTATTACACGGTGATCCTAAGAGTCAAAATACAACTGGTCGACAATGACCGAGGTACATCACACCGGCCCTTGATGTTTAATCATCACAAGAACAAAATTAAAGATTATGTTGTGTTAAAATCAGACTACTACTATGTAAATGTTAATAAATAATCTTCCTGCTTACAATAAGTCATTATTAGGTAATACAAATTATGTCAGTGGATTATACTAATGACTTTGAGTGCGCTAATGACTGTGAGGAAAGGCCATTTGTAATTTTTGAATTTTTTTTATTCCAATTGCTGTATTCATGTGTTTATTAAACTTAGTTATCAAATATATTATGTCCGGTTTGATTACTTAAATTTTTTAAAGCTGTAGGCCTTATTACCCTTCAGTAGTATAATAAGACGTACTGGCAAGATTTTTAAAAATGTTAATTATTGGTTTTGTTTATGGTGAAAGTTGCCATTTTTCCTTTATATGTTATAGTAACTAAATCTTAAAAATGATTACTATTAAAATCTGTTGATTAAATTCGATGTTTTTTCATTTCATTTTCAATTTCCCTTAGATACGCCTTATTACCCGCAGTTACCTTAGGTTTAAGTAAAACACATTGTATTTTCTCTCTCCCTTCCACTCATTGATATGGTAAATACATTTTTCGTATAAAAATTCGATATTTACTAAATTTAATTAAAATTTTTGATTTGAAGGAGCTTATGGTAAATTATATAAATGTAATAAATACAAAGATGTGCGCATTCGAGCGAAAAGTGGCACATTTCCGAGCGAGGGAGGCAAATGAAGCGCGACGCGGAGCGGCGCGCTTCATTTTCCCGAGATCGAAATGTGCCACTTTGAGCTCGAATGTGCACACTCGATTTTAAGCGCGATTAACAAACGACCCGTTTTAACAAAAAAAAATTGTTCACGTAAATTTGATAGTAACTGAATCTTAAAAATTAAAATCTGTTGATTAAATTCGATGTTTTTTCATTTAATTTCCAATTTTCTTTAGCCAGGCCTTATTCCGCGCAGTTACCTTAGTCTGTAATTTAATTAAAAATAATTCAATTTTGTTAATTTAAAAAAAATGACTGATCATAATGCCGCAGGAGCATGCCTATGGGTACACGATGTACTTTTTGAAACTGTATTAATCTCAGTAATTTTGAATTTTTTTTTATATCTATTTTAATTCCATTCAAAAATTCGCTTTGAGTGGGTTTTAACTCAGAGCTTTGTGCTTTTTCAATTAAAAAACATCAAAATTTAAAAGACGTAATAAAAGAATCATGTCAAACTATTTTGCAAGAACTTTAGGTCCCATTTTTCAGTTTTTCTATTTTAAAAAAAAGTTAGTAAAACCATATAAAGTCTTTTCTACATTATACGTTTTACTTACTTTCATATACACACTTACAAACCTTAACCCAAGGCACTAATTGTTATACTGCCCCTCACGATATTGCAAAGTCCCCACATCATGCCGATGTGGTTACTGTAGAGTAGGGTGGTTCAAGAGTACGCGCTTTACAAGAGTGCGCAGAGCCATTAACTAATTACAGAGCAGTGTTTTACGACTAGCCGCCTATAACATCAAGATCTGCGCGTTTTGCTATTAATTTACAAAGAAATAGACAAAAAAAGTGATTTTCACGTCTAACATTTATTATTTACAACACAAAAATGTGGAACCAAGAAGAACCAAGAAAAAGCTCGTCAATTGATTGCAGATGGAAAAAGCAAACAAACTACTTGAAAGGCCCTAGTCTGGCCTAAGAAAACGATCGAAAAAAGATATTGTTTCGCGATCCTTAGAAAGCCCCCTTAGAAAATAGTATAAAATGCGCACTCTTGCACTACTACCCTATCTTACATTTATGAATCGGGCCAACCTATTTTGCCCGTTCTTTTTTTAAAAGCTCGTAGTCAATCAGTAGAAAATGATCGCATCGGAATTCGGGAAATGGCAAATATCCGGCAGATCCGTGTTAAAAAGAATCGACAAGCAGAAGGGCAAAATGCAGCCGATGCATGTGGAAAATTACAATGACTCACCGTTCGTAACAAATGTTTCTGGAATAAAATTAGAGCGTTTTCCGGGAAAGGTTTATTTTCATCATTAACTAATCAGTATAGATTGGATTTCGAAT
Organism: Sinopyrophorus schimmeli; assembly: GCA_036325965.1. NCBI lineage: Eukaryota > Metazoa > Arthropoda > Insecta > Coleoptera > Elateridae > Sinopyrophorus > Sinopyrophorus schimmeli. The sequence continues at coordinate 620,006 of JARFIZ010000332.1, read as the reverse complement.
TTATCCCTTGGGCGAATGCAGACAGAACGAAACGAAGATCGATACAACAAATTATGGTTTTTTTTGTGCCTTCCGTCTCTTCTTGCGCCGCGCGCTTTTTAGATTTATTATTTTTATCACAGATGTTTTTCCAGTTAGTAAGTTTATTGTTAAAAGCCGAAACGTGCTCGCGATATAATATAAGAGAGCGTCACGCATTTCCGAACATGTGGAAGCTGTTGTAATGTAAATATTCGGGGGACGCTTTATTTCGAAGCCGTTACGCAATTTACTTTCTTAATTTCGCCTAATTTACCACGTGTTAAACTTTCGACGTTCGCCGCCAAAACTTTTACATTAATATATTTCTAGAAACAAACACTTCGAGCACGCATCGAGCATAAAAGAATGTTTTCCCTTTGTCGTTCCAAGAGTTTGTTATTGCGTTACTGCATTAATACTAAAGTAGAACTTAAACTTTCCTTCTAAAGTTTCACTAAAACTTGTGCTCGACTTACAGATGAGATACTAATTATTGTTAATATTAATTTTAAAGCGAAAGCTACTTCTAAACTTTGAGGACGCCATAATTTCTAAATATTTTGAGCTTATTTAGCTATTTTATTAAGAAGACTGCCACTAAAGGAATCTGCCAAATGAAATTCTACTTTCGAGAAATCTAATTAGACGTCATGCAGTTTTTTGCCCGCCGAATAAATACAGTGGGAACTCGGTTATCCGGACTAATGATGGTTGCAGTTCATTCGGATACATCGAAAATTTGGTTGATTGAATGTATAGAAAAAAACGAATTATAGCTATATACACCGTGTCCCAGAACTAATAGACGCCATTGACACATCTCACAGAAAATAAAATTCTGAGACGAAAAGTCTTTTGTCATTTTTTGATCAGACCCATAGATAACTAGTTATTAATAAAAATGGGTGGCCAATCAGGTGCGCGTTATAGCAGCAAGAAGAAAGAGGGGGAAAGTGAGAGGTGACTGCAAGAGTGAGATGAAGGCGGGACAGCAGCTTTAACAACGGGACGAAAAGTCCAAGCATTAACACTTATGTGCTCGACTCTCCAAAAATTCCAGAAATTAATTTAATAATTAATTTTAGTGAAGAGGCACCTGAGTGTTGAATATCCGAAATGAAAAAAAATTCAGCTTCCGATTTGGAGTAATTAATTAATTTAATGACGCGCACCTGATTGGCCACCCATTTTTATTAATAACTAATTATCTATGGGTCTGATCAAGAAATGACAAAGGACTTTTCGTCTCAGAATTTTATTTTCTGTGAGATGTATCAATGGCGTCTATTAGTACTGGGACACCCTGTATAATGTGACAATACTTTCTGCTTTGAATGGAATTGTTCCGTTTTCAACTCATTTGTCCCGTTGTCCCCAAGCAATCATTCGGGACGCCAAAATGTCCCGTTTTCAAAAAATTGTCAATCACGATACCGAATATTAAGAAATCCTAACAAGAATTTCATTCTTGCCACCTTATTTAAATACAAATTAATTTCACGGCAATTTCGCAATGAAAAAAGTAAAAAATTATGAAAAAATAAGCGAAGTCCAAAGAAGACATTTTGAGGGCGCAACTACGGTTTCAGAATAACTTGAATTTTTTTAAAGTAAATTGATTATTGTTAATCGTGGCGAAAAGCGGAGTGTGCACATTCGAGCTCAAAGTGGCACATTCCGATCTCGGGAAAATGAAGCGCGCCGCTCCGCGTCGCGCTTCATTTGCCTCCCTCGCTCGGAAATGTGCCACTTTTCGCTCGAATGCGCACATCTTCGTGTTAATTGGATTAGACTATATTAATAACAAATCCTTCAAATCCAGATTTTCTATTCGGCAAAAGTTTTCGCTTGAAAGTGCACATACTCCTTCATAATTGAATTTCCCTATCTTATTCTTCTCATTTACAAATAATATTAATTAAATCAAACTGAACTAAATGTACCACTTTTCGCTTTTTTTTTAATTAACAATTACAGCAGGGTATTTTTACCAAAAATCACATTTCTAATTTAGTGTTTTTAAACTAGACTAGATGGGAGACTTAATCGTACACGAAAAAGAAATACTTTAACTTTTTCCGAATTTTGACTCTTTTTTCCCAACCTTTTTTTTTAACGTACCCCACACAAGTCATTCTAAAATTTGGATGCACCACCTATGTAACATATAAATATTTTTTTATATTTAAAAATTGTATCAATTCATAAATGAATGGAATTAAGCAATAACGTCTTAACCAACATTTCTAAAAAAATCGAGTTATTGTGATAAATGTACTTAGTATTTTGTGCTGCAATATATTATATTTAATTTTCGCGCTATACCGACCCTTGTGCCATCTGTTGGCCAATTGTCGTAACTGCTTGTAGTGTTATTCAAAAATGTCATTTCGCAAAAAGCTCGTATCTACAGTACCCACAATACCAATTATTTATTTACGTTTTGAGTAGGTTCATGTTTAAGAAAATATATAAAAGTTGTTGTTCATACTTCTGTTAAAGAATTAATTCTCTGGAGTGACTCATGTGGAGGACAAAATCGTAATAATAAAATCGTACTGATGTTAAAATCTATTCTTGCGAATAATAATTGCTTAAAAAGTATTGAATTAAAATTTTTAGTACCAGGTCGCAGCTATTTACCAAACGATAGTGATTTTGGCGATGTGGAATGTGCACTCAAAAGACAACAAAAAATTTATATCTCGAGGTGATGAGACAGTGTCTAAAAAAAATCCGTTCATTATTAATTCATTACAAAAAGAAGATTTTGTTAGTACTTAATCGATTGAAAAAAAAATTACAAATCGAAAAAAAAACGTTGGATGGGGAAAAAGTAAATTGGTTTAACATAATAAAAATTTTCAAGGATGAGCCTTTTAAAATTTTCGTTCAAATGTCATATAATGACACTGATAAGTATAAAAAAATTGACATTAAAAAAAAGGAAAAAATTCACTTGTAAAGAATATTTTTTCCTATAATTTGGAGATATTATGGCCCAATGGTAAATCTATAGCTCAAGCTAAATTAAATGATATAATATCGTATATGCATCTGCTTCTTGAAGTTAACCATGAATTTTACAATGATTTAATTGGTGACGATACAATAGAAGAAGATGTTGATGGATACAATGGAGACTCGGATTTTCAAATAAAAGTAACTGGAGTAGAAGATGAAATGAACGAAACTTGAATATTAATAACTATTTGCATATTTGTTCAATTGTTGTCTTTCATTTTAAATTATTTTTATCATAGTTAAAACAATTTTAATTAGAAACAAAATCAAAATCGAAAATTATAAAAATTTAACTGAAAATAAGCAAAATTAAAAATTATAATTATTAGAGTTTAATTTTTATTTTAGTTAAGACGTTATTGCATAACGATTTTCAAGGTACGCTCTTTACGCAAAAACGAATTAACTGTTTTTTTAATTATTCATTTGCTTTTTTCTTATTTTAATAATTTGTACTTCTTTCTTCTAGGAAAAAACAACAATTAAATATAAAATATTTCTTTATTGTTAAGTTTATTGTCATAGAAAACAAAATTAAATAAATTAAAAAACTCGCTGAAATCTCGATTTTTGAATATTGTTGGTTAAGACGTTATTGCTTAATTCCATCCAAATGAAGTCTAATTACAACAGTGTATACAAAATGTGCCTTAAAACTAATTTGTTTATAATTTTTACAAAAATGGAAATTACCCAAAAATATTTGGAGACATTAATTTTGACATATAAACCTTCAACAATCTGCAAAAGATGATATTAAAATCAACTAGTTGATTTTTAGTAGACCACTTCAGAAAATTAGACTCATATACAATTTTAATAAATCAAAAATGCAAATTAGTAGAGATTCCAAAGTACACCTGAAAATATTTTTATCAAGCTCGCTACAATTAGGCGTGCGGAAGAGCACCACGATAACTTATCAAAAGGAATAAAATATCTAACCTTTTTCAAACAGAAAATATATCTAATTTATTCGACTTTTAATTTTTTGAATTGAGGAATAAAACAATAATATAGCCAAATCCGATAAATACAAGGATGTGCGCATTCGAGCGAAAAGTGGCACATTTCCGAGCGAGGGAGGCAAATGAAGCGCGACGCGGAGCGGCGCGCTTCATTTTCCCGAGATCGGAATGTGCCACTTTGAGCTCGAATGTGCACACTCGGTTTTAAGCACGATTACGAAGCGTCCCGTTTTAACACGAAAAAACTTGGTTAAATTGTTAGGTATATGTTTACAAAAAACGCAACAAATATTCATCACTAAATAAAACAGTCGCACATTATCTTAAAATCAACAAAGCAAAAAACACTGTTTAGTGCAAAATACAAACTAAAATATTTAGTAAGAAATACCGATGTTTAATTTTCGTAACGAGTCCGAACGCGGTTGACAATCCGTATAACTGAGGTTTTACTGTAATTAAATTACGCTCTCGAGAAAAATAATACCTAAATGTTTCTTTGGCCGCCTAAAAAATAATAATTTCGAGCAAATGTTAATTAATTCGAGCGACGACTTAGTAATAAAGTTTTCAAAAACGTTTACGGGCCCTTTGAAATTGTTGATATTTACTTAGAGATAAAGAACGAAAGGGAGAACCTTCGTTATTGAAATTCCTTAATAAAAACTGTATCAGATCGCACGTTTCCCGTCGAACAAATTTTCTTTATGCCGAGCAAAATTAATCCCACTACAAAAGGAAACGTTGAATTATTATTAAAATTTTCTAATTAAAAAAAAATAAATCATTAATCAAGTCGCCTACAAATTACGGTGTGGCTTTTAACAGTCACCGCGATAATAACGTTTTAAGTAACACAATCTGAAAATAATATCATTAAAAAGTTCGAGTGTTTGGCGAGTGATTTTTAAATATGCCCGTTTAGTCGATTACATCTAAATAATCACGCAATTGCTTCGCATCGAAAATAGGCAAAATGAAAACGGGCGAGCGATCAATGCGAAAATTTTAATTAGTTTTTTGAAAGTTGCACGCAAATGTGGAATGGGGTGGACACCATACCGTTTGTGGACACTGTACTTTTTTTTAAATATATATAGAATGTTACGAATATTATTACTATAGTAAGTGTACGAACAGCGTCCTCAAACACTTTGGAAATACAGTGCAACTTGGATAATTCGAAGCTGAAGGACTACTAAAAAAATTCGAATTATCCAAAACTTAGAATTGAAAAAGTTACATCTTTTAACTTAATTTCAGGTCCCCTGAATATTTGAAAATATTTTCTGTCAATGAGTAAAAACTTTATTCATAAAAAACTTAAACAAACGTTAAAGTCTTGTACTCAACGCTTGGTTTACTCAAAGACTTGGCGAATATAGTGAAACTCTCGTAACACAACAAACATACCGTAATGTAAATTTTTAACGACCAAGTTTTAACGACCAAAGGTCAAAAAGTTGTTATGGTAAGAAAGTTTTTATAAAGAACTTCGAATAAAAGAAGTCGAACTTCTAATTATCCACGATTTCGAATTAGAGACGTTCGTTTTATCCAAGTTGCACTGTATATGTGATGCGCATGCGAAATCCAATAATCAGTTGTGAGTAATTCTTATCATAAGTGTTAAAAATAATCGGAGTCAGTAATTAATTGTTTTGAATAATTAAACTCAATAGTTTTTAAATATTCATTACATATAAATTTAAAAATACTTTAATTATCAGCTCAAAATATGTTTATGCCAATATAACCTAAAATATTAAGAAAAAAATGTTCTACTCAAAAATAGTAATTGGTCGTAATCGTGCATATTCGCAATAATAAATTTATTTATCAACCAATTTTAATTAAAAATTACAAGACTATATTTAGGGGAACCTGGTGTACCTTGGCCCTTTTTTCACTCGTAATTTTTTTTAAATTGTAGGTATATGTAACAATTTGTTGATAAAATGAATTGCATCGTAGTGGGGCACTAATAAGGTATTCAAATAAAATATTTGAAAGCATTACCAACCGTTTACTCAAATTGCTATACGATTTCAAAATTAGTGGATCTATGGCCTAGGTAATGTACCTTGGCTCTATTCACATTAAGCAAAATACAAGCCATTGTTCTATGAAAATTATATATTTATTTTTGGATTATAAGTAGGGGGAAAGTGGCATGAAACAGCCAAGTTTTGAAACAGCCATTATCAATTACGCGGTAGTTTTCATACGAATCGTTCATGTATTATTATTTTAAGATAGCAACACTAGCCAGATATCCCCCACAAAAATTTGACCGTTCACCGTCAATAAACGGCGCCGATACGACGTATTGAAGATTTTGTCGTCAAAAAGTAAGGTTTTGAGTTCAGTTTATTTGTTTTCTAACGCCTATACGTACAAAACTAATAATAATATGATTACACTATAATTTTATAGATATATTAGGCCTTCTAATAGCGTATATATTTTGTAGACTAATCTTTGATTTCATAGTAATTTTCGGGATTTTATTTCTTGAGAGAATATGTTTTGAAATAGCCGGACTGCAGTGTAATGAAAAAAGCCACCTTTTAATTGCATAAAATGCAATAATAATTGTAGTAACAGCAATCAAGAGTGGTACCGATGCAAAATTGTAATGGTTGGGCATATAAATCCTGTGGCGTAAAAGGGAAATTGCATTATTTTTGCTATAAACGTTTTTAAGTTTTTGCAATGATTGATCTCAAACGTCAAATTTTTTGACAGTTTCTTAGATTTATGTAAGTAAATATTTTATCGAGAGTTTGCGTTATTTAAAACGTTTTATAATTATATAAGATCTAAAATTATAGCTTAAGATTATTATTAAATAATATCTTCGTTAATGTGCAGTTTTAATCTTGTAATAAGAACATGGCTTTTTCAAAATTTGGGTTGGCTGTTTCAATACCTATAGGTTATGAAAAAGCCAAATTTTATTTTTTTTATAAATGATTAGAAGTCAAAAAATATCGTTAATTTTGAAAAATGTTTTATGACATTACGTACATAAATGCATGAACAATTACAGATTTAAAAAAAAAATTGATTTATTTATGTCCTTCTATATTATTTATCCCTTTTTTTAAAACTGGCTGTTTCATGCCACTTTCCCCCTACTAAAATTTCACATACTTAATGGTTAACTTTGCAAAAATTTAAATTTTTCGTTAGACTTGAGAGGCAAATTATCTGAAGCAAAATTAAAAAAAAATAAGAATTTATAAAAAAGGTATATCTAAATTTTTATTTATTGCACGTTGATCTTAGGGCCAAGGTACAATTTATTGACAGTGACCGAGGTACAACACACCGACCCTTGATGTTTAAACTCAAAAATAAAATTAAAGATTATGCTGTGCCAAAATTAGACCACTACTATGCAAACATTAATAAATAATCTTTCTATTACGATGAGTCATTTGTTATTAGGTAATAAAGACCAATAAGATATTTAAGTAAAAAGACTTACTTTTTTTTGATTAAAAATTTCAATTGATCTCATAAAAAAAATAAAGTTGCCTAGGTACAAAGAGACCAAGGTACAATAGGTTTCCCTAAGTTAACACAAAAATATAATATTTTGAATTTAAACAAACAAAATTAAGGTAAACGAATTTTTAAATACGACGATGTGCGCATTCGAGCGAAAAGTGGCACATTTCCGAGCGAGGGAGGCAAATGAAGCGCGACGCGGAGCGGCGCGCTTCATTTTCCCGAGATCGGAATGTGCCACTTTGAGCTCGAACGTGCACACTCGGTTTTAAGCACGATTCACAATTATTCAAACCAATATAAGAAATACTTTAAAGTGCGAAAAACCTCCAAGTGTCGAAAACCCTAAAGAGGGCCTCCGCGTTATTCCTGCGGCTTTCGCTTCCCAGCCGATTTTAACCCTTGCGTCAGTTATAATCTGCTCATTTTCCGCCCTTCGCCCGTAATTGTTATTCTTAAATAATGTTATAAATAGGGCGACATTAATGTAGTATAACATCCTCGCTTCCCAGCCCGAAACTTAACACTAATTACGCGGAATCATGGAAGAGGTGAAGTCTTATCGATTTAACACACGAGTTTCGGCCTTTTAACCCAAATAAAGTCGGGGCCGGCGGGAGCGAGACGAATAAAAAATAAATCGGGACCGAAAGAGATTTTTCCGAAAAGGAAATCGCGAAAGTAGTTAACGGATCGCACGGGCAACATTATTATGAAAATTGCTCTCGGGGCTGTAAAGGTTAGCAACTGACTACAATAGGCAATCCAGGTCTGGGGCTGATATTCAAACAGTGCTATTTCCGGACCATTACCAGAATAGCAGTCAGTTCCGGTAAAAGATAAAGGCGAATGTCCACGTAGGCTCAGGATTGAGTATCTCATTTCGTAGACCGTTACTTCTTCGGTTGAAGACTTTTCGTTCTGAAGATGTGGTCATTTTCGCGCTACTAAACGGCGCGTCGTTCAAAACATCGAAACATTCCCCCAAATACGTTCCCGAACGCATTTAATTTTATTAACGAAGGAAACTCTAATGGGGTGATACGTTTCTAACACAATACCCCGAGCATTATCTAGCATCTACACAAACGCAAACGGATTTTCTTTGAATTCTAAAGAAAGCCGCTCGAGGAACCCGACTTAAACGTTTTTCTTGGCCGCAAAGCCTCCGTTTTATGTTTATTTTTTAAATAACTGTTTTTGGATTAATGACGAATAAAAGTGTAAATTTAAGGGTAGACGGTTTTATAAATATTTAATTTGCGCTCAGGGATGGTGTTGCTATTTAGACATATACACTAAGGAATTCAAAATTAAAAGGCTTTAAAGACATAGAAAAAAAATTTTAAAATTGACTGCAAAAAACAATTAACGGGTTTTGTTTATATGTTTTTTATATTAGACTAGTAATTTCCAAACTAGTAGTGTTTATTTTCATAAATAATTGTCTAAAAGTGTTTAATTAAGAATTTGCTGTTTTGGTATAAATAGTCGAGTAGTTTTTAATTAAAATTATTTAGAAAGTAAACTAATTATTGTGAATCATGCTTAAAACCGAGTGTGCACATTCGAGCTCAAAGTGGCACATTCCGATCTCGGGAAAATGAAGCGCGCCGCTTCGCGTCGCGCTTCATTTGCCTCCCTCGCTCGGAAATGTGCCACTTTTCGCTCGAATGCGCACATCTTCGTATTTAAGATGAATATGTAAGAGAACCTATTGTACCTTGGTCCATTTTTAAGTTGTAATTTTTTTTAAATTGTATATGTAACAAATTGTTGATAAAATGAATTGCGTCGTAGTGGGGCACTAATAAGGTATTCATCATAAAATATCTATGGCCTAGGTACAACAGAGGTGATGTACATTTGCTCTATTCACATTAAGCAAAATAAAACCCATTGTTCTATAAACAATTTATATTTATTTTTGGATTATAAGAACTACTAAAGTTCTTTGAGATGACACTAAAATTGTTTCAAAAAAATTTCACATACTTTATGGTTAATTTTGCAAAAATTTAAATTTTTCGATAAACTTCCGAGGCATATTATCTGAAGAAAAATAAAAAAAAAAGAATTTATAACAAAGATATATCTAAATTTTTATTTATTGCAGGTTGATCATTATTATTGTTGATATTTATTATTATTTAGTTGGCAACGCGATTGAAGAAGTCCCGTAATTTTTATGGTGGGCTTTATATACATTTCAACTTAAAAATATAAAGCTAATAAAAAAACGTGCTGCTGTTATTAATTTTAAGTTTTTTTATGGCAGGGGGCGCTTCTCTGGATTTTTTTCGATGTGTTATTATATAATACAAAGCAAGCTCTATGAAATCTTTGTTATGAAATAAATAAACAAACAATTAAATATTTTTTTGCAAGATATTATAGTATTTATTTATGCCTCATTATTAAAAAAAATATTCAAATTTTGTTTACTGCTTTGCAATAATGAATTATTCATAGAATGTAAATTTTAATAAAAAGAAAACTATTATTTTAGAAATGATAAGAGATAATCCAAATATTTTGAAAGTTTAAAAAAAATTGTAGTCAATTGAAAAAACAAAGTTACCTACTATTAATTAAGTAGGTACTATTTAGGAAGTGACAAAAAATTATTAAAAAAATATATTGTATTTATAGATTTTGTCATAATATCCTTTATTTTGGAAATCACTGCTCTAAGGAAACACAAAATTCTTTTAAATATGGGAAACTCGGAGGTAATTAAAATGTACAACAATAAAATTAAACCGGTTCTAGATAATTTTGTTATAATAGTTAGGTTTTTTTGTTTCAAATCATTTATGAGGGTTTTCTTTAAACAACTTATCAAAATATAGGTAGGGGAACCTGTTGTACTTTGGCCCTTTTTTCACTTGTAATTTTTTTTAAATTGTATATGTAACAATTTGTTGATGAAATGAATTGAATCGTAATGGGGCACTAATAAGATATTCATCATAAAATATTTGAAAGCATTACCAATCGTTTACTCAAATTGTTATACGATTTCAAAATTAGTGGATCTATGGCCTAGGTGCAACAGAGGTGATGTACCTTGGCTCTATTCACATTAAGCAAAATAGAACCCATTGTTCTATAAAAACTATATATTTATTTTTGGATTATAAGAACTGCTAATGTTCTTCTTTGAGATGACACTAAAGTTGTTTCAAAAATTAACAAAACTTTACTCGTATACTAAAATTTCACATACTTAATGGTTAACTTTGCAAAAATTTAAATTTTTCGATAGACTTGCGAGGCATATTATCTGAAGCAAAATAAAAAAGAAAATAAGAATTTATAACAAATTTGTATTTATTGCACGTTGATCTTAGGACCAAGGTACAATTTATTGACAGTAACCGAGGTACAACAGATCGACCCTTGATGTTTAAACTCAAAAATAAAATTAAAGATTATGCTGTGCCAAAATCAGACCACTACTATGCAAACATTAATAAATAATCTTTCTATGACGATGAGTCATTTGTTATTAGGTAATAAAAATCAAGATATTTAAGTAAAAAGAATATAAAAAGATTTACTTTTTTTCGATTAAAAATTTCAATTGACCTCATACATTAACAAATTACATTGGCCAGCTGCTGCTAACTTTACGTTAATGTCTGTCAATGTGGAATTGGAAAAATCGAAAATTATGGGCCACCAAAGCCCGCAAATATTAAAAAAAATAAAGTTGCCCTAGGTACAAAGGGACCAAGGTACAGCAAGTTCCCCAACCGTTGTGAGACTTCAAGATTAATTTTAGTAAAACAGGGGCAATAACATAAAGTTTGTAAATCACTGCCTTAGTGGTCAAAAAATCAGAAATGTAGTTCTTCAGTTCTGTAATTTACAATTAAACAAGAAGTGATTCTTGGGAGAACCCCAAAATTACCATCACAAACACGAAGATATTTTCACATTGCATTATAAAATTAAAACCAGAACGAAAAGAACAAAAATTAAAAATAAACATGGCCGTTTTAGGACCCAATTTACAACACTGCATTTTTTAGAAAATAAACGATTACCATTTACGAAGTTCTCGAAGCAGTGGCAACGTTAAACGTAGAACCGAAATTCGGCACGTGATAAAAAATGGGTAGTTAAGGGATCGCTTTAAAATTGACTATTAACACGAAAGGGTAACGAGTTCGCCCTTCTTTGGATAACCCTTTAATTACAAATACTAGCAACGCTCTAATTGCAAAAGCGGTTCAATCTACATTCAAAATTTCGGCATTATATTCGCTCGTACCGGTCCCATAAAAAATTGAAATTAGTCTTCGTGTTCTGCGTTTCAAAATGAAGAGGAACGCCCCCTAGCCGGGCACAAAGAACCGTTTCGCTAAAAACGAGTGCGATTTTAATTTCTGTATTTGCCGAATCGAGGAAATTCGATAATCGCGTGGAAATTTCGAAAAGTGCAAGCGCGAACGGGAAGTAAAAGCTTTTAGATGTTTGCGTTTTATAAAATACTTATTTAAAGACATTTAAGGGAGAAAGAAAGTAGTAAAAAAATCTGAATAATGTCGGTGTTTTCTGCTGTTTGTTTGAAATACCTTTTGGCAGGAAAACGGAACCCAATTTCGACTTCAAAAGAAGAAAAACGAGTCACTAAACCGCGGTAGGCTTACAAAAGGAATGGAAAATGAACTACTTGGTTTCACTGTTACCATTAAGCCGGGCTCTATATGTAAATGCAGATAAATACGCGAACAAAAAACTAAAAAGCAAACTTACTACTGCCAGCATTTGAACTAAACCGCATTTTACGGGAATAATAAAAACATCCACTTCTGCTCGCTGCCGGCTTTTCCCCCCCGAGCGTTCGAAAGCAGACGAGAATACGGATCATGCTCAATTTCGAATATTCAATTGATATGGAACTCTTTAGTTTTTATTGCAACTTAATGTAGGCGAGCTTCTTGTAATTCGACTTCTAAAGTTGCTCGAAATTGCAGGCTGGAAGCGGAAGCGGTAGTTCGCTCTTCTTAAAGGCCGAACTATTGCAGTCTAAAAGTCACCGGCAGATCATAAAGGGTTATTACAGTTTGGACTTTATTTTATTGCGCGGAAAGAAATGCCGCTTCGTCTACTTAAATTTAACTAGTTCATAGACGTACACTTTCAATGGATCACTAGGAACGCTTTCCATGTTCAACAAACCGTTTTTAAACTACCCATTTCAACTTTTCGCGTAAAACCAAAGGCGAAATTAAGCGTGGGGTTGTCTCCTCCAGTGCTTCCCGAAGAATTGTCAACGAAAAATAATTTTTGGTCTTGAAACGTAATTACGTTTCGGCCTGCGGCGATGGGGGTCGTGACCAGCCGAGTGATAGGACGACATACATTTTTATTGATAATAAATTACTTAAGGGGTAGTGAATTATATGTTCATTTTTTTAATCGACGGATTTATCATTTATTGATGGGCACGTAAAATAATTTAATTTAAAATTTGCTTATAATACATAATTATTGTGTTGTAAGTAGTGATGAGCAAAGCAAGACCAAGACCAAGACTGTAATAGTCTTGGATCGTCTTAGTTTGCTATTTGCAAAATGCAAGACCAAGACCAAGACTGTTATAGTCTTGGTATCGGTCTTGCTCTTGCTTATTCGGTTTTGGTCTTGGTGTTGGTCTTGCAAAAATGCAAGACCAAGACCAAGACTGCAAGATCAAGACCAATTTTGCTCATCACTATTTATAAGTAAGTAAATTTATAAAATGCGTTAATTGTATAGGTAGATTATAAAGAAAAAGTAATGTACCTTCTTTGTATAGAAATCAATGTTCAATTTCTGATTTTATGAAAGACTAGCAATTACCCCCGATTTTGTTCAAGTGGTATAACAATAAATAAACTTAAATTTGTTCAATTAAACCAAATTTCTACAGTTTTTAAATTTTTACTCAAAAACCTTAAATACTTTCTGGAAAAAAAATAGCTTAAATTGCTCTCCGAAGAGTTCTCTAGCGGCCAATAAAAGTCTTATCAAAATGGGTTTGGCCGTTTCGGAGGTTAGCCCGAACAAACAAACGCGTGTTTGAGTTTTGGTAAATAACCATTTTGAGTTTATTCTATTTCATGTGACCTTTTTGATCGTGAAAGTGAAATACAGTGAAACTTCCATAAGTCGAACGCCGATAAGCCGAATTTTTGATAGCTCGAACTCGAACCAGTTTCCCTAGGACTTGCCTATCTCAACGTTATTATTTTTATGTCAATAACTCAAAATTTAATAAATCGAATTGTTTAATTAGTCGAAGCGTTTTACAATTCTTTAAATTCAAGTTTCCATTAGTAAGTAGGTCGATGACCCAAAGTTAAATTTTACAACTTTTTTAATAATTTTTCTACCTCAGAGAGGATTAACGACGGCTTGGTTTAGTGTTATTGATGCTTTAAAAACTCTATTGTTAACTACAAATAAAAGGTTTATACTACAAGAATGTTTTGACGGCGGCACTTCAATTGAATTTAAAAACTAATTTATGTTTAAATGCCTTATGAACAGTTATAAATTTTAGAGATGGTTTTACCGTTTATTTTACAAAAGAAGAAACTATTTTTGCATTTTAGTTTTCAATTTGCTAGTTATTCGTCGACTACGAACACTAACAAATATGTTATACGTTCTTTATAGTTTGTAACAGAGTATAACAGAAAATCTAAAAAAGTTTAATACTTTTTCTAAAATTATTTACGTATTAACATGGAGTGTAAACGAAAATTAAAAAGTTTAACCATAAGAGAGAAAATTAATCTTATAAAAGAAATGGAACGTGGGCTCAAAAGAAAAAAGGATATAGCTAAAGATTTTGCTATTCCCGCAAACACTTTATCAACCATTTTAAAAAACAGAGACCTAATTGTAGCTGCTGAAGATGACAAATGTCAACGTTGATAAAGATTTGAAAGTTGCTGAAATTTCTAGCGATGAAAGCATTATAAGTAAAGTGCTATACCTAAACCTAAGCGTTTTTGAGATATTAACAAAAGTTTAAAAGTTTTTATTTTTTCTGCCTTATTGTTGCTTATTAAAAGTAGGCCCTGCTATTAATTTTTTTAATTTAGTAAGCCGTATATGTAGCTCTTTTAAATAAATATTAATTGTTATTTTTAGTGGTTATTGGCACTTTTACCAAGTGATAGATACGGCTCGTTTGGCATAACACAATGAAGATTATGTAAATTTATTTTTACTACATGGTGAATGTGACTGATTTATTACTAGAACATTTGCTTTATTACCCTTTGTGATAAGCAGTATAGTATCCACAAACATTAATTGTATTAATATTATTATCGACAATAGGCTTCATTTCCTTAACTTTTTGTTTAAAACATCAAAATTGTGTTAAATTTTTAAGTATTCTTTTCACGGTGTCACAGGTGGGTTGTGGTCGATCTGGATATCTTGTACCAAATAAAACACATGTTCTAGTAATGATTCTGTCACATTCGCTATGTATTAAAAATAAATTTACATAATCTTTATTGTTTTATTCCAAACGAGCTATATCTATCACTTGGTAAAAGTGCTAATAACCACAAATAATAGCAATTAATATTTAATTAAGAGAGCTACATTTACGGCCTACTAAATTAAAAAAAAATAATAACATGGCCTACTTTTAATACGCAACAATAAGGCAGAAATAATAAAAACTTTTGTTAATATCTCAAAAACGCTTAGGTTTAGGTATAAGAAAGTAAGCATAAACTCCCCTTATTTTTGGCCGTAGATTTCAGTAAAAGAAAAAAATAATGGTAGTTTCATTTAAAAAAATTAAGATATTTGACTTTCTTGAAGTTGAACATTCTACACCTTTTTTTACTAATCCTGTATACAATAAAGCAATTTTGAACAGGTCCCCAATTAGCTTGGTTTTCCTACTCATTAACTCGGCAAAACTCATTTTATTTGGTATAGGGGATGTTTACATAGAATTTTTAATATAAGGGTCTGAAATTGACAATTATTCACTAAAAAAATTAATTTCTCAAAACGTATACATTTTAAGTATAGGGTATTTTACATAAAGTAATATTAAAATTTAACGTAGAATCCGAAAAAAAAATATATAGAGTGTTCTATTTAAAATAACGAAGTTGCTGTTTACTTCTGGTATAACCGAAAGTGGCATGTTTTTCAAAATATTTTCCCTGAATTTGCCATAATTTGTTATCCCTCTAGGCCAGTTTTTATAAAAATCGTGTAAGTAGTTTTTAATATATAGATAGTGTAACTTCGTCGTTAAACAACCTGTATATATACGAAAGTATTTAACCCTCCGCATACTAAGTGACTAAATGTCGCATGCCATACTAGGTGGGGTTTGCCATACCCCGAAAATAAAATGAAATAAAATCCACAAAATTGTACTTTATGACAGTTCAATGATAAGAAATATATTTCAATAAATAATAATGAATAGGTTTACCAGGTGTGCAACCTTAAAACGGCCGTTTTCTAATAGATGGCAGTACGCGCGCATTATGCATCAGCCAATCTTGCCTGCCATTTTTTCTCATTGGTTGAATCTTTGCCATTAGTAAACAAAAGACAAAGTCAGCAATTTCGAACAATAACGTGTCTTTTGATCACGATAAACATGTCGAATTTTGTGCCAGATAAAGAGCATTCGCGGGGAGCACTGCTGTTCCTCTTCAATTGAAAGAAATCTGCCGCCGAAGCGCATAGAATTCTTGTGGAGGTCTATGGCGACAGTGCTCTTAGTGAAACTCGGTGCAGAGCGTGGTTTCGGCAATTCAAAGACGGAATTTTTAACGTCACCGACAAGAAGCGCGAAAATCGACCAAAAGTTTTTGAGGACACCGAATTGCAAGATTTATTGGACGAAGACCATACGCAATTGCAGAAACAACTTGCCGCAAAGTTGAATGTTAGCCACCAAGCAATTTCGAAACCCCTTTTTGCTATGGGAAAGATCCAAAAGATCGGGAAGTGGGTGCCACATCAATTGAACGATCGACAGATGGAACGACGCCAAACCGCGTGCGAAATCTTGCTTGATCGGCACAACAGAAAATCATTTTTGCATCGAATCGTCACTGGCTATGAAAAATGGATCTTTTTTGAAAACCCTAAGCGCAAAAAATCGTGGGTGGACCCCGGAAAACCTTCAACATCGTCTGCTAGGCCAAATCGATTCGGAAAAAAGAAAATGCTGTGTGTTTGGTGGGACCAGAAGGGGGTGGTTTACTACGAACTGTTGAAACCTGGTGAAACAATCAATACTCAATGCTACCAACAACAAATCATCGAATTGGATCGTGAATTGTGCAAAAAAAGACCCGAACACGCGGATCGGCATGAGGGTATCATTTTCCAGCACGACAACGCATCATCACACACAGCAAGATTGGTCCGGGATACATTGGATGCACTTGGCTGGGAGTTGCTACCCCACCCGCCCTACTCTCCTGATCTGGCCCCTTCAGATTACCATTTATTTGCGTCGATGGGACACGCGCTTGCTGAGCAGCACTTCAAGATGTTAAAAAATGGCTCGATGGGTGATTCTTATCCAAAGGGGATGAATTCTTTTGGGGTGGAATCCACAATCTTCCTCAAAGATGGGAAAAATGTATAGCCAGCGAGGGCAATTACTTCGAATAAAATATTTTTCACTTTTCTGCGTTAATTATTGTGTTTTGCTAAATAAAAAAACAGTCGTTTTAAGGTTGCACACCTGGTAAGTAAAACACATTGTATCTTCTCGTTCCCTTTCACTCATTGCTATGGTAAATACGTTTTATGAATATAAAATCGATATTTACTAAATTAAATTAAAATTTTTGATTTGAAAGAGCTTATGGTAAATTATATTAATGTAATAATTACGAGGATGTGCACATTCGAGCGAAAAGTGGCACATTTCCGAGCGAGGGAGGCAAATGAAGCGCGACGCGGAGCGGCGCGCTTCATTTTCCCGAGATCGGAATGTGCCACTTTGAGCTCGAATGTGCACACTCGGTTTTAAGCACGATTACCAAGCGACCCGTTTTAACAAGAAAAAAATTGATCACGTTAGTTATACCCCACCTCGTACACCGAAGGTTAACTGAACTTCTTTTGGTAACTCGAGTTTTTGATATGACGAATTATTTTGGCTGTCCCTTCGACTTCGACTTATCGAGGTTCGACTGTAGTTAGTATTGTTTTATACAAGTACTTCAATTAAATTGTCCGTGCTAAAATATTCCGAAAAAAATGGACACTTGTTCGTCGACAAGAAAAAATCCCAAATCGGCCGCTTATTTCTGGTCGGAGGGAGTAGTAATTGCTTCGGTACAGTTGAAGCCGTTTAAAGAAATGACGTAGAACAGAAAGATATGCCGCGCCGAGGAAACTTCGCAGGACTTGTTGGAGTTTTAAGTGTTGTGCCGGCTTTAACCTCAATGGCATCCGAATGGCGGAACACAACACAATTTCACGGGCTAGAGCACTCATGACCTCTGTGTATGCGATATTCTTACTGAAAGAGTAGAATACGAAATACACTTTTAAAGCTCGAAAACCCCATTCGAGATTTCAACTTTAACAATTCGGCGCGCAACGGGCACCGTTTTGTGCATATCGCTGCGACGACGAAATTCCGAATTACAATTTGCGAAAGAAAAAAATTGGAAACGTTTAACTCGCACAAACGTCGACGACAACAAATCATCGAGATCTAACAATCTAGTGCGGCGTTCGTTGTCATTGAGGGATGACAAGCGGCACTGCTACAAGCCCTCAAACGCTGCGAAGTGACGTTTCATTTATAAGGCTCTGATTTCTGCGTCAAATTTCCGCAGGAGGAAACTGTCTCCGATGGGGTCTCGAGTCTAGACCAATACACTTTTGACAACTACATGGCAGAGCGTAAAGATTTCGCATATTGGATTTTCCACTTTATTCCTTTCCGTATCTCTTCGCGATATTTTTGAAATAAGTAGAGCTTAGCCGTAAGAAAGTACCAATAAAGTCCTCGAAAAATATTGAGTTGCTCCTAGGCGTTGTTCAACTTATTGGATATAAATATTAGAAACTTTTATCGATAAAATGGAAACAAAGCTTTTCAATGCTAGCGCTTTGAGAAGACATAAAAGAATGTGCAGTTTATTCGAGACGTGGGAGATGTACAGTGCGCGTCAAAAGCGAATGGGCATGCGAATTTAACGTGGAACGTTAAAGCTCTGAAAGTTAGAGGACCAATCTTACATTAAATTGAAATTCCAATTTATAACAACAAAGTATTGAAAGTTGTAATATTTTATTTTTTTTATTGTCATTTAACTAACCGTTTTTTAAGAGCTGATTGTACCTTTAAAACCATAATATTGTACGTTTGCTGCCAAATGGGACGTGCAATATAGAATTTATAACTTCTATCATGGACAAGCTACAATATTTACAAGTGTTAAAAAGTAATTTTGAAGAAATCGATGTGCAAATTGGAGTAACCGTCGTTACTTTACTTCCAGCACGATAGAGACCGAAATAGTTATCGTAAAGTACACCAAAATTACTGAAAACCTCATCCCCGTACAATTTCTGAGCAAAATTAAAAAAAATTAAAGAAAATCATAATACCAAAATTATGGAGCCCAGCTCTTATATCAAAAACTGTGCCACATCATATAAATTTATTTTTGTTTTGTTATTTTTGACGTTATACTTCTTTTGGCGCGTTGAGAGTAAAATTCTAGCAAGCAACGAAAAAGAAAATAAGAGAAATTAATTGAATACTCATCAAAAATACAAAATGATTAATTAAAAAATTCGGTGCCCATTACAACAATAATGAGCAACGGACCTGCAATGCGTCACAAAAGTAAGAGTCAGATCACATCAAGTTGACCCCCCATATACCACTTGATCATGAAAATTAAATTAATGCATTTTTTTATTAAGTAGTCACTACTAAAAATTAATTCCCAAAACAGTTTTCCGAAATTTTCATTTTAACAACAATTTTTTTGACAATGAAAATTTCTAGTACTTTTAATTAAAAAATCGGTTACATATCAACCGTGAAAGATAAATTGATGAAATTTTCAGGATTTTTTGGTGAATGTCTATATTTTGTTAAAATGGTATAAACTCAAAATTATTTATTTATTATCGTATTGTATATTAATTTTTAGATAAACAAATAAAAATTTCAATAACTTCTTGGTCGAAAAATAAACAGTTTTTTTACTGATTTTATTCGTTATACATTTAAGTTTAAGATGCAGAAAAAAATTTTTACTGCTCGCGATTATTTTAAACAATATATATTTATTAATTAATTAACTAAGACAGAGAAAACTAACAAATAATTATTAATATTAAAATACCAATTAATTTCACAGCAATTTCTTGATGATTTGCAATTATTTAGACCAATAAATTACACGAAAAATTAATTGAATAATTTTAATCGCTCCATCTCAC